>CAAKHG010020820.1:0-11404 GCA_901007715.1 Dactylopterus volitans
GATGTCATGTCCACCTCTGAGAGGACGCGTTTGAGCTCTTCCACCCCATTTGTGCGGTTCTGGTAGTTCTTCAGGTCCAGAAGCTGCTCATGTAAATTCTGGGAAATTATTCCATGTATCATTATTGATGGTCCAATGGATGTGGTCAGATGTGAGAATTCACGGGAGCAAGCACGATCCAGAGAGGACAATAATATTCCTCTTTTATATTTTCTTTCATCCTGAGTGGTTGGTGATGTGAAACCACTTTCAGGTTAATGGAACTGTGAATGCAATTAGAGAAAATTAGCATGAACAAGTGAACCTGTTAAAGCATTGAATCACGTTTTGTACAAACACTGATCAAGCATAACATTATAACCGCTGCATGTTTATCATAGAATATAATGCAGCGGCCCTGCAATAAATTCTCCCTTGAGGAGGAGCTTTATGTTGGATTTTTAATGAATCCGTTTGAGAGAGGTGTTGACATATTTTAATGATTGTTATTGGGACTGTAATATGTGACGCTGTTGAACTGTATTGGGTTATACCGAGAGGTGTCCCTAATATTTTGATCATCCCACTGATATTAATAGCCCCAATAACAATCATTCAAATGTAACACCTTTCTCAAACAGATTCAATAAAAATGCAACATTAAACTCCAAGCATTTATTGCAGGGGTGCTGCATTCTATTATATGGTAAACATAAAATAACTGTTATGTATACATATAAATACCATATATACACATTGATCAAGCATTAATTTATGACCATTACATGTTTACCATAGAATATAATGCTAAAGCCCTGCAATAAATTCTCTCCTCAGGAGGAGTTTTATGTTGAATTTCTAGTCAATCTGTTTGAGAGAGGTGGATGACACATTATAATGATTGTTGTTGGGACTGCAATTAGTGATGCAGTTATACTCAGGGGTGTCCCTAAACTTTTGACACCCAAACGCATATGGGTGGGATGACCAAAATATTAGGGACACCTCTCGGTATAACCCAGTACAGTTCACCAGCATCACAAATTATAGTGCCATCAACAATCATCAAAATATGTCAACACCTCCATCACAAGCATTCAATGAAAATTCAACATTAAAACTCCTGAGAATGGGAGAACGCACCGCAGGGCTGCCGCATTATACTGTGCGGTAAACACGCAGTGGTCATAATGTTACGCTTGATCGGTGTATATCCTGTACACATTTATAATTAAGAAAGCATACATACTCTTACAAACACATGCGACATTCCATGGTGAACTAACTTGCGCACATTCGCCCAACCACTTGTGGCTCCGCTTCCAGATAGCGTCTCCTGCGGCACATTAGTCCCCGCTAACGTCGGCGCGAAGTCGGGGAGAGCCAGCGTTCGCGCCGCGGACGCCTCCGATGGCTCCGCGGTCGCTCCCGGACCGCGCGGCGCCGCCGAACCAGCCCCGTTAGTTCGCTGCGCGGAACCCCGACTCGCGCTCACCACAACATGGCTCTCCGCGGCGCTAAGCTAGCTGCCCGCTCCGCCAACGGCGCCGTTGCACTGGGCCGGCAAAGTTAGACAAACAGCCGGGGAGAGCGGACCCTGCGTTTCTCCATGGCTCTCCTCGGTGACGCTGCTCGAGACTGTCCGCTGCTACGTCGACCAAGTAGCCATGTCTTCCCCGCGGGAGCCGCTACTCTCCGAACGAGGGCATTTGCTCCCGGTTTGGCTCCTAAACGAAGTGCTGAATGTTTAGAGGATACGGAGGTATTCTCACCGACGGCGGCTCCACACACACACACAAATACACACACACACATACACACGCGCGCGCGCGCTCAAACACACACTCCGGGGAAGCAAAATGGCGAATCCATGTCGCAAACTGAGCGCTTCCATGGTGACGCGAGTTCCAGGCTCCTCCAGACGCTACCACCACCACCACCACCATCATCATCATCATCATCATCATCATCATCATCATCCCCGCAGCGCTGCGCTACGCTACGCTGCGTGCTACACTGAGAAAAATTTAGATTTAACAGGAAAAAGCTACGCAAGACATGCGTATTCGGTTCCAGATGGACGGGGTTAGAACTCCCCGAATACGCCAAAGAATAAAATTATATCTTTTTGTTTAATTATATGCTCCATTTTATGTCTTAGCCTCACTTGAACGTCGTCCACTCCTCGCCTCCTCATCACATACTCGCGTACGTGTTTTGCTGTCTAACTACTCCTGCGTACTTTAAGCTGCAGGAAACGTTCAACCATCAAAATGTTCAGCGTTCAAATGACTTTCATTCTTCCATTCAGATCTTTAATAACTTCTGAATTTTTTAAGATTTGAATCCTTTCTTTAGGAAAACCGTGCCATTGAAATGAATGGGCATGCGCTGATGTCAGCTAATTCTGCTTTGATGCAGGCTAATGCTAAACTTTAGTTCATCACCATGGTGATCAGCGTTTGATATACTGCATTTCAATTCTGTAAATGTACTAGTACGAGCATACATAATGCTATGCAGAACTGAATCCCTGGCTCTCTTGACTGTGGGACACAAGGTTTAACTGTAGTCTGTGGCGTGACTATTATGTTAAAAAGTATTTAACTATAAGAGTCCTCAAAAATGAGCGATGAAAGGAAAGCCAATGTATTTTAGTACTAAAATGCCATTTGGCTTATTCAAATATGCATTTATTTTAAAAATGATTAAAGTGCATCTATGGAGCAAATATCGAATGTTTAGTTTTATGTAATAGCTGATTACTTTGCAGGATAAGATGTGCATATGATGTGCATAATGATGTGCATCTATGATGAGCCAGTGGATTATAATGTATGTTTTTAATTGTTCAAATGAGTGCTAAACATGAATGAATCAGCTATGATGCAAAAAATACAACAGTGTTCTGTGACAGAAACATGCACACTCAGGCAGAGAGATATGCTTTATATGAACACAGAGGTGTGGCTAGAGATTCTGGCACCTATAATTTTGTGACTCAAACAACTATTTACTATCAAGTTCCAATATGTTCTTAAAGCCCTTCTGTTTCTGGATGTGTGTACTATGAGTATACTCTACTATGCCAGACAAAACCCCCTAATCTACATATTTTCCTATTACCTTTATTTTTTACTGCTTTGACTAAACAAAAAAACTTTTCCCACTAGGGAAGAGGGGAGCCAGGCTGATTTATTGGGTTAGCATGATTTTAATTAGATAAGTTGTTAATAAGGAGGGGAAAAAAACACCCAGGAGTGCACCACAGATATTATACAGGTTTTTTTTTGTTTTTTTGTTTTTGAACGTTTAAAAAATATTGCACCTCTTATAGTGCTGTGGCATGTGTGCTTTGTTGTCATCCAAAATGTCTCGTCATGTTCACTTTGTGTAGAAATACCGGTAAAGTTCCCTGTAATTAGTAATTTATTGGCCCGTCGCCGACCCGAATGACGGCCTATTTTGCGCATGAAGGCCCTCTTATTTTGAAAAGAGCGGAAGTGGGCGTGTCCAGCCAGCTCGTCATTATAAGAACCTATCTGTAGCTTTGTGGCTAGGTTGGCAGTAGGTTGTTCTCCTGACAGCCGCCCGGGGTTCCCGTTCTTCACCGCTGAGCTCCGCCGCAACAAAATCGGTCACTCCTGCGGCGCACCGGACGGAAAGCACGTTACAGGTTCGTTTTCCGCATTTGACAGCACAACAACGTCGCCCGACGGCTAACTATAACGTCACGTTCCGTGTCTGTCAGCCATGTTACTGTACATCAATCAATGATGCAGCTAGCCACAGTAACGGTGTTTATTTTTAGCAGCTAGTTGGCGCTGACTGCAGTGCAATGAAATAACACAAATAGGCGCCGTATAGCCAGCGGGGAAATTGGAGTCAACGTACTGTGGTGGCAGGTGTGTTCGTGTAAATATGAATAGGTTGTCCGTAGAATTGCATCTCTGCGGAATTCAAGTGTCTGTGGGCTTTTACAGTGTGCTAACCAGTGCAGTGGCTATCTGCTGATGTTAAGCTAAGGGGTAGCTAGCCACTCCTGATCTGGTCATGTACTCCCGCTAGAGATCAATGCGAGGCCCCCGTCGACGGACTGTCAAGTATTGTTATTGTGACCGAATGTCGTGAAAAATGTCGCGTTGCAGCGTTCACGCTGTTGTCCCGAGGCTAGGATTAGATTTAAGGGCCGTGTGTTTCTTGCCTTGTGCGGTTGGTCAATATTATGCAGCTTTAGAGTTGGATTAAGATCATGCTCCTGTAGCTTTGCTCCGCGACGGGCAGATAACAGGACGGACCTGAGTATTTGCTGGATTACTCCAAAACAACCTTGAACACAGTAGTATTACCACAAATATTTCCTTAACACATGGTATTTTTTATGTAATGTTACTCAGACCTGCAGTGTATAAAATTAATACCTCAGGCTTGAAATCTTATATTAAATGTGCTAGTTGTTTAATCTCCTCAATTTATAATATTTGCATTGTTTATTTATCGCAGGAAAGTTACTCCACGGATTTCATTGATGCTGTAGCCTTCACATAATGTCAACATGGCCCTGATGAGTAGATTTGTGCTTTTCAGATGGACCAGCAGGACCAGTCCTATATGTTTGCCAGTCTCACGCGGCCACACTCCGAGCAGCTGCTGCAAGGCCTCCAGCTCTTGCGGCAGGATCACGAACTATGTGACATTGTCCTTCGCGTGGGTGATGCCAAGATCCATGCCCACAAGGTAGTGCTGGCCAGCATCAGTCCTTACTTCAAGGCCATGTTCACAGGTAACCTCTCGGAAAAGGAGACGTCTGAGGTTGAATTCCAGTGCATCGATGAGACTTCCTTGCAGGTAGGCTCCGAGCCAGTTCTCATTATATGTAGTTGTTACCTGCCGTCCCATCGCTTATGTGTACATTGCACTTTTGCACACCTTCTCTTTCAGGCCATCGTTGAATATGCTTACACTGGCAGAGTGTTCATCTCCCAGGAAACTGTGGAATCTCTTCTGCCAGCTGCCAACTTACTCCAGGTCAAGCTCGTGCTCAAGGAGTGCTGCTCTTTTTTAGAGAGCCAGCTGGACGCCGGGAACTGTATAGGCATCTCCCGCTTTGCAGAGACATACGGCTGCCATGATCTGTGCCTGGCCGCAACCAAGTTCATCTGTGAGAATTTTGAAGAAGTTTGTCAAACAGAGGAGTTTTTTGAACTGACAAGGGCAGAGCTGGATGAAATAGTTTCCAATGACTGCCTGAAGGTAGTAACGGAGGAGACTGTATTTTATGCCCTGGAGTCATGGATTAAATATGACATAACTGAACGACAGCAGCATTTAGCTCAGCTGCTGCACTGTGTGCGCCTTCCACTTCTCAGCGTCAAGTTTCTCACTCGCCTATATGAAGCCAACCACCTTATACGAGATGACCATGCCTGCAAGCACCTACTCAATGAGGCCCTCAAATATCATTTTATGCCTGAGCACCGGCTCTCCTATCAAACTGTGTTGTCTGCGCGACCCAGGTGCGCCCCGAAGGTGCTGCTTGCAGTGGGAGGCAAGGCTGGACTCTTTGCCACATTAGAAAGGTAATTTTAATAAGTCCTTTTTAAGTACTTTTGTAGAGGCAACATCCCAAACTTCTGTATTCTTTAGCCTTCTCATTAACTCTGTTTTAAACAATAACTGATCTGTTTGGTATTCCCCCCCCCCAATACAGCATGGAGATGTATTTCCCTCAGACTGATTCATGGATAGGACTGGCCCCGCTCGGTGTGCCCAGATACGAGTTTGGAGTGGCAGTGCTAGACCACAAGGTGTACGTGGTGGGAGGCATCGCCACACACATGAGGCAAGGCATCAGCTTAAGGAGACATGAGAGCACAGTGGAGAGTTGGGACCCGGAAAGCAACACCTGGTCTTCAGTGGAGCGCATGGCGGAGTGTCGCAGCACTCTCGGGGTGGTGGTCCTGGCTGGAGAGCTGTACGCCCTGGGTGGCTATGATGGCCAGTATTACCTCCAGTCAGTGGAAAAATACGTCCCCAAACTGAAGGAGTGGCAGCCTGTTGCACCCATGACAAAGTCCCGCAGCTGCTTTGCAACTGCTGTGCTGGATGGCCAAGTATATGCCATTGGAGGCTATGGACCAGCACATATGAAAAGGTATGAAGTGGTTATGAATTTTGCTTTTTCTCCCCACCGTGTTAGTGTGTCATGCTATAATATGAGAAACTCAAAATTAAGAATTGGTTGTTTTGAGGAATTGACCGGTTTGTAGCTTAATCCGCCATGACTGGTGAGTGGACCTCATGAGTCCCATGTAAACTGTATTGGATTATATGCGAATCATATTTGCACATGTGAGCAACGCAACGGTCCACGGATGCGCGCTCACCGACACATACTGTCATCTGCGAGGGAGTTCTTCCAAGTTCTTGAGTTAAAAGTCAAAATAAGCTGTGGAGGAACAACCATGAGTATACCAACGACCTGCTGAACATGCTTAATGTGAAGACTCCATCTGAGTGAGGGAACAGAGTCAGCAATAACTGTATACTACACCAAATGTACTTCTCGTTTTTGTTTTTTTTTTCCAGTAAACTGGTTTATTTTGAGATGCCCTGGTGCATGATAAAGGTAATTGAAAACATTTAATGTACACAAATGCCTATTATGGTGGTGCCTATTATATTCTCTTTTGGGAAGTAAAACATGCTGTATTAAGTGGGATATATTCATTTCCTGAATTGTATTTGTTCAAGGTCGGCTCTGTCCAGTAAGTTGGAGCTCTTGATTTTGAGATTTGTTTTAGTGAGATAGAGTATTATCTAAAAAGAAGATGGTGGTGTATGCTGTCAGTTATTGTTCACTCAAAAGGTCATTTATATATATATATATATATATATATAAATATATAACTGCATACCTTCTAAAATTATCAGCAGCAGGTGTATTTGGTAAATTGCATGAAAGTTAATTGCATGTTGAGTAAATGACCTTAAAATTAACCACCAACCAATGATGCAATATACTTGATCTCTGGATCTGTTTCCCTCAACTGTAACAATTCCCATTGAACGAAAACCGCAGTAGGATGCAACCACCCTTTCTCTGTTGCTACAGATGACGTTTGACGTCAGTAACGTTAGGTTGTGATGCTTTTTTTCTTTTTCTTTTTTTCTTTTTTGGAATAGTCCCGGTGGAAAGCCTTTTAGCCAACAGACCTCCTAGCTGGGCCTTCTTTCTCTCAAGGTTCTGTTATCTAATAGAAATGGCAATCAAGTGAAGGATGTCAAGTGTTGCTGAGAAAAGGGCCAGTGGCCTGTTAATGAGTGAGGAGAAGTCATAACAGAAGTGGTTGCTGAAGTTTCATTGAGTGTGTGTGCCTGTGTTCCGCTGTTGAGGCCGGTGTTGTTGCCGTGGCTCTCTGGAGAGCTGTTGTCTCTGTTGCTTGTTTCCTTGACTCCCGAAACCCTTCAGGAGAATGTGTTTGGACGGAGAGTCTCTGGGGACCGGCTTCTTTTTTATTTCTCTCTTTCCCCAATGACTTCGGTGTCCTTGCGTACTGCAAAACAATCCACAATTGCCAGTGTCCCGGTGACAGTTCAGGGTTTTTATTCTGCCCTGAAATGTATAATTTGAAGGAATACAAAGTTGTTTACCAAGGTTGAAGAGGTTGAACACATTTTAAGCATTTCAAGAGTAATGCAGAGCCAGCCACTGGCTTCAGAGTGTGCCAGTGCACTATAAACACAATGGTGTGTGAGATTTGTGAAATTTTGATCTCTATATTGTTGTTTCTCAAAAGATGAATTCTTCTGCGTTTTCCTCAAGCACTACCATTTCTATGTTTTTGAGTGTTTTCACATCTCCTTATTGCTAGCATCTACTTTGACCCCTATTTGTTTGCACGGTCATCTGCTCAAAGTTTTCATTTGTCCAGGACTTTGACTAAATACTTGAAAAACTAATGACATCCCCATCACCTGATTAGCAAATATCAACAGGTAGCAAGCTAACATACAAAAAAAAAGGTGGTGAATGAACAGGACATTATACCTTCTTAACAGCAGTATGCTATCTGAGTGTAGCATCACAGACCTGCTAGCACGGCTGTAAGTCCGTCATTCTTATTAAGTGTTGAGTGTTGGTTGATTTTTGCTCGATCTGCTCCGCACAGTGTCGAGCGGTACGACCCCAGCAAGGATGCCTGGGAAATGGTAGCACCCATGGCAGACAAGAGGATCAACTTCGGAGTGGGCGTCATGCTTGGCTTCATATTTGTGGTGGGTGGACACAACGGAGTTTCGCACCTGTCCAGCATTGAGAGGTATGACCCACATCAGAACCAGTGGACCGCCTGTAGACCGATGAACGATCCGCGCACTGGTGAGTTTGCTTCACACTTGGAAACGAATGTGACTTGATTTAATTTTATTGGTAGTAAAGCATAACACGTCAAAGGGCTATCAGTCCCTGTATTCAAATCAACTTTCGACTTACAAATTAGTCCCAGAAGGGGCTATGGTGCGGCCTGATTGTTCTTGAGAACGGGGCTCTAAAAAGCAGCAGATTTGACTCATATCGTCACCCTGGCACAGGGATGACACATTTTTTAGCTTCAGCTCATCCCTCCTCGCGTCTCTCTCTCGACTCAAGCACCCATTCAGAAAGAGGAGCCTTATATAGCATTTCAGCAAACGCACAGAGGCACCCACCATCACCCAGTGATTCTGCCCAACACTTCAGACAGCCTCGATACTTTGATGGGCAGTTTTATATGTCAGGTGTCTCATGTCTTCTGTCATTCAACGCATTCCCTGTTGCCGACTCCGTGCGATTTTTGTCGTTGGAAACTGGTTTTGCGAAGCGTGTAACTGATCGCACGGCCGCGCTTTCATCGTCCTGCAGGTGTGGGCTCCGCTATTGTGGACAACTACCTCTACGTGGTGGGCGGTCACTCTGGCTCGTCCTACCTGAACACTGTCCAGCGCTACGACCCCATCTCCGACAGCTGGTTGGACTCGAGCGGCATGATGTACTGCCGTTGTAACTTTGGCCTGACTTCCCTTTGACCCATGGCCCAGCCAGCTAGGACCCGATAAGAGAACTTAGACACAGACATTTCTTTTCTTTTTTTTTTGTTGTTGTTGTCTCCTCCTCCTCCGTCGCCACATTCCCCCTCCGGGAGCGCTGCGCGCCGACGTGAACACCAGAGGCGCCGCGGCCCGCTGAGTGGATGGATGTGGCGGGCTAGCTGGCTGGCAGAGGGGGACCACAGACATGGCTACAGCGGCGAGGGAAAGCGGCACGTTTGTACACACAACACAGCGAGACGATTGGACGGCTGTTGTCATGACCACAAGAGGACGACCGCTCTACTGCTGCTGCTGCTGCTGGACCACAATGAGGACTCTGAGCCATTTCCCAGAGGATTGTGGGAGAAACCTGTCACTTTTTGTTTGAAAATTCCGTTATGTTAGCAGACATTGTTTTTGTTGTCCTTCATGCCATTAACCCGTTCTAAACACTTTTTTTTTTTTTAATTTCTCTGCTGCAACCAGAACCGTGTGTTCAATTTTCGTAGAACACTGCAGTTTGCTTGTGTATGTGTATGAATATGTGGTGGTTGGCCATGTACGTGTATGTCTGTGTGTGTGCTCGAGGGGTATGTGCATGTCGCGTAGGATCGGTTGTTTGTTTGTTTGTTTTGTTTTTTTCTTTGTTTCTCGTCTGCGTGCGGAACCGAAGCGCGTGCTCCAGCGAGTTTAGCGTCAAAATCAGTGCTTCACAAAAAGTCGAATTCTTTATATTTTCTCAAAAAGGGCTGTCTTTATCTCTTGTAAATAGTCAAAAATGAAATATATAGATATGAATATATCCTCTAGTGCATTGCCTGTAAATGTTTTTCTGCACTGGGTCACGTGCGTGTGTGTCTCTGTGTGTGTGTGTGTGTGTGTGTGTGTGCGCGTGTGTGTATTCCCAGGGAATACATCGAGGTGAATGACGAATTCTCCTGAAGGTTTTCGCCTCTAGTCTCTGCTTCATCCTCAGATCCGTTTAAAAATGTTCGAGCTTCTGTTAATCTTCCTAAGGGCAGGTCATGCACTTGCTACTCTTCATAATTGTAGAAATCGACCTTTGCCCTCTGCACCATTTGGTGTGTAAACAATACCAACTGGTGCTATATTTAGGATTCAGGATTCAGCTGTTTGTCCGTGTTGCATTACACAATTAGGTCAACCTCTCTTCGGCGTCTGCTACATTACCGCGTTTGATCCGTTAACCTGATTTATGTGCATTAACGCGCTGGAAGTCAAAACGGCCCCGAAGCACGCAATAACGGAGTTCCTCTGAAAGGGAAGCTTGCAGTCGGATGACCACAAAGCTTGAGGCTAAACTCGCACCACGCTTGGTTGTTGTAAAAACCTTGATTGGAAGTCCCCGTCTGAAGAGTTTGCGGCGAGCATCAGCCTCCCTGACGCGTCGGCCCCCCGTTGAGCTCGTGTTGCCATTGTCTCATCGCCTGTTTAGCTACGACCCGAGACCTCTTTGTCCCCTGGGGGGGGTCTGACGCCGGCTCTTACTTACGCTTGCCAACTCTCCACGTAACATTTTATCCCCCTGCAACTGAGACCCTGACCACGAATCGAACGAAGTGCCAAAAAAATTAAAATCGGACCTCCTCTCTCCCCTCCCAACACCCCCGCAGTGCTAGAAACGGCATCCCTCATGTGCCACATTTGAAAGGTTTTCTTCTAGTCCTCCTGACTGTCGGTCTAGCATCACACCTCCTTCCGTGCCGTCACATTGAGATGGACGGTGAAGCGCCAAGGGCTGCGCGAGCAAACCTGGGCCATGTTGAAGGGGAGAAAAAAAACAAAAAAACAATAAAATCCAGGCGAGCAGAAGGTGCTGCTCCCTCAGATGTGCTTGACTCCAGGCTGCATGGCGGTGATTATAGCCTTGGATCGAGCGGTGCGCGGCAAGAGCCGGGTTATCGGACAAGGAAGGGACCCAGTCGGTCCGTTTCAGCCACTGTTAATATTCAAGTGTCATTCGAGTCGCTTCGGGCACTCACGGAAAATTAGACCCGAGCTCTGCGTTTGCACTCACCAAACTATTTGACACACATTGTGAGTTGTACATACGTTTTGATTTAGGCAAATAGCATTTAGATGATGCAATAAGACTTAGGTTCCCTCTGTGGATTGATGTGCGTTTTCTTTGTCTCTTCGGAAAGCCAAGGCATCTCGTGTTGCTGTCGCAGAACCTCACGTGGCGCGTGCTCACCTAACACTTTGGGTTCGACTGTCGAATGAAAACATCACGCGGCGCCGATGACTTTGCCTCATCCCACAGCATCCGTGTGTTGTCCTCTCGCTGTGCATGCTGGTTTCGCTTTTTTTTTTTTTTTTTTTAACGGGGCACGCG
>CAAKHG010020822.1:0-17472 GCA_901007715.1 Dactylopterus volitans
GATAGATAGATAGATAGATAGATAGATAGATAGATAGATAGATAGATAGATAGATAGATAGATAGACAGATAGATAGATAGATAGATAGATAGATAGATAGATAGATAGATAGATAGATAGATAGATATGTGTTATTGTGTATTTGCGTCGCGTTTTAAAAAAAAAAACACCTGCCGCAGCGCAGCGGCGCCGCGCTCGTCACGCGGTTGCGTAACATTTCGGGAGCGGAGCGCGCCTCCTCGAAGTGAAAATGAAAGCGGCGGCAGACGCGAAAAATCTCGGCGCGCGTCGCGGGTTTACGTGGGAAAGTGTCGGACAGCGGCCGCGCAGATGGCGTCCGACCACGTGGCTCTGCGTCTGCGCGGTGCTTCCCCGTTTGCCCTCGAAATGCTTCGTGACGTTGACGCGTCGCGGCGCAACAATAAAACATTGTGTGTGTGGCGGGGCTCCGCTGATGAGAGCTTGAAAATCGAAAAAAAAAAATACTTCAAACCCTTCATTCAAAGTTTAGATTCAGTAATAGTCTATAATATCAGCATAGCACCGCGAAAATAGGTATAAAATGTTTTGCGGAAAATTGGCAAACACCACAAATCCATTGTTGTAGTTGATTGAGGAGCCAATTTTATTTAAGCATGTTTACCGTAATGCAACTGAGAGGTGTCCCTAATATTTTGGTCATGCCACTCAAACGCGTCAGGGTGCCAGAATATTAGGGACGCCTCTCTGTGTAACCCAGAGCAGTTCATTAGCATCACAAATCACAGTCCCAGTTATTCACACACGTCAACACCCCTCTCAAACAGATTCAATAATAATAATAATAATAATAATAATAATAATAATAATAAATCCACATAAAACAATAATGTTATGCTCGACTGGACGAAAGCGCGAGCTCTGCGCCGTGTTTAAAGCTGAAACTGAAATCAAGTGTGTATTTGCACGTAAATTCTAAATACACAAAAGACGCGTCGTATGCTTAATGCGGCTACGTAAAGCGCGCAAATACGTTGCTGTTGTAGACACTATTCACAAAAAAAAATCTGCAGCTTTGACCCCAGGAAGACACGTGGCCTAAAAACACATGGAACCTCAGTATGTGTCCCCAACTAGGATTAATAGAATAGAATAGAATGCCTTTTATTGTCACTATACACAGGTACAATGAGATTAAAAGCAGCTTCAGTTCCAGTGCAAACACACAGTGTAAAACTACACAAGAAAATAGAAAAAAAAGAAAATAGTGCAAATAGTGCCAAAAAAAGAGGGTGGTGGTGAGAGGAGGTTAAGGTGCACAGTCGAGTCCTAAGAACGCGACGTGTTTCAAATATCTTGTCTTAATATTCACGCTCATGTGGCCGTAATCCTCTGAAAAAAAGAAGCAGAGGGCTTTATAATTATTATTGTTGTTGTTGTTGTTGTTATTCTAGCCGCTGGCATGCTGCGTTCGTGGGCTCCTCGGAGTCCTCAGTCGCGTCCGTCGCTGCGGGAACATTCAGTTCTCACACGTCCGCGAGCGCCGGAGCAACAGCGTGCGCACGCCTCGAAACATGTGCTGCCTTCGCGTGCCATACGTAAAAAAAAAACAACTCAAAAAACCCTCCCCGCTACGGTTATTAAAACACCCGAATTACTGAATGTGATCACGTTTGTGTGTTTAACCACCAACGCTGCGTATGTGTCTCCTGTTTATGTGCGTTTTAATTAAAATGAAACAAAATAAACGCGATGTTTTCGTTAAGTTGTCGCATTTCCGACTACCCGCGAAGGCACCCTCAGCAATTTTTTTTTCCCACAATGCATTCCGGTCCGCGCTGCCGCTGCTCGTCGGAGCGTCCGGCTGCCGTCGCCTTCCCGAGTAAACACAGGCGGGTTCCGGCTAAAACTCCGCTTGTTTTTTGTTTTTTTTTGACACACCGTGACAGCAGCGATGGAGCCCCGCTGCTCGGGCCGCTCCGCCTGAACGCAACGGCCTTCAGCTTACCAACATTTATCGTGGGTGTTGGGGGTTGGTTTTGTTTTGGAATCTTCATGGCAAGTTAACTCGCCTCGGTAAGCAAGCTAGCTACTTAAGGCGGCCAGTTAACTAACGTGTGCTGCTAATTCGACGCGCCGACGAGCTCAAGCGGTCTAATGTTTTCTTCGCCCCCCCCCCCCCCCCCCCCCCATTTTTTTCCTTTCTGTGTCTAACGTTGCGTTAAATTCACCTTCTACCTTTTACCGTCGCGCCCGGCAGGCTGCACGCACACGCCCTTAACATTGCCAGGCTAGCACCGCTTCGACGCCGAGCTCCCCGGTCACCAAAAAGCGACCCGTAAAGCCTAGAAAAGTCTCGCATGAAAGTGTGTGTCAGAGTAAAACCGCGTCGCCGCGTTGTGGGTTGCGCAACTGGTTTTTTTTTTTTTTTGTTGCGCCGAACCCGTGTTTGCGCTCGGCGGCGCGACTCTGTTTCGGGCTGCCTTATCTGGATCGTATCATCTGATATGGGAGCGATTTGCTCCCGTATCGTTGCTGTTTCTTGATTGGGGAAGTCGGAACAAAATGTGTGTGTGAGAGTGTGTGCGTGTGTGTGTGTGTGTGTGTGTGTGTGTGTGTCGCCACTGAGCCGCAGATACCCAGCTTTAACCGGCTCCTCACATGACTCACACACGCAGCGTGCATGGTCCTCACTGAAACTCCCAACTGCAATCGCAGACACTTTATAGTACACAGCCTCGTGATGGGAAACTTGACGTTACCAGGGACGTGAAAGGAGGAGGGGTGTGTGTGGAGGGGGGGGCAGTTTCCTCATCACATGACCCGCTCTGCTGTCCATCCACACACGCTTGTACTGCCTGTTTCTCCAGTCTCAAATGTCAAATGGCCTCTGGGTAGAGGCAGTTGTCGGGTTGTTGCGTGCCTCGGGGGGGGAATAAGCTCTGTTTTTCTGCTGCAGCAGCGTGCCATGCGGGAGTAAACCTTCCCCACCCCTGGAGGTGCCATGTTAGCCACACAGACGCCAGACGCGCCACAGGAGGCTAAAGATGTCAAACAGGTAAGGGGGGGGGTCTGTTTTCCATCGGTTGGATAGCACTGCCTCAGTGTTACTGGTCAACCATGCTGGCGTCACCTGCCAGCAAGTGGAGGAAGGTCTGCACCTCCTGGGGTGACCATGGCGAGATCTTTCTGCTCGCCCTTTTCGATAGGTTAAAAAAAAAAAACGAATCAAAACTGCTCAGGGTGTTCCGTGCCTTCTTTGTTGACGCAGTCACGCTGCGACGCGTCTCTCCGGCCCATCAGCGGCCTCGAGTGTTTTCATGTCACCTTTTGGTACCTCATATGACCTGTTCAGCCTTTTTTTTTATTTTAACCTCAGGCGAGCAGGTAATTTTTTCCCTAAATGGAAAAAAAAACCCCAAAAAAGGCAAGAAAAGTGCCATTATTGTTACCGTGGTGCTTCTGGTACATTTTTGGCGGGGTTTGGCTTTACTGGCGCTTGGGATGCAGGTTTGCGCTTCACGCTCGGGTTATGACACAGGATGTTGTAACAGTTGTAACACAGCTGAGGTAAGCTCTCCCGAGCCGCCAGCCTCCCTCGTTTTTCAGGGACGTCACGAAAAAGCCTCGGGCAGACAACCTAACACTTCGAAGGAGGCGGCCGGGACCCCGCGCGGAATCAAGGTCAAATCAAGAGCGTTCCTATTTGAAAAAAATGGGAAGTGAGATGGAATTATATCACAGCAAGTCTAGACTGCAGAGTGTGCATATCTGACGCAGTGACTTCAGTTCGTGACTGTTATGCAAGTGCTTTCATGCGTGTCACACCAGTTGCCGCTGTGCAACTATGCAGCCTTGCGTTCAGTGTAGAGTCTAGATGCGAGAAAACAGGCAGGGGAACAGCCTTTTTTGTTTTTTTTTGTTAGCTGACCAGCTCAGTTTCCTCCAGGATGGTGCTTCAGTGCCCAGTGTGTCGCTGAAGAGTTTGCTGTTGCTCTGCAAACTTTTGAGGGAAACCCCGCCGCCCCCCCCACAAAAAAAAAAAAAAAACCTAGACTCACTAATGATAACGTTTACGATCTTCTTCTTTCCATGTCAGCTGACGGCTGGCGGGCATGTGACAGTCGGTAATCGGTGCAGACGGTGTTTCATAACCACGTGGTCTGTGACCCCCCCCCCCACTGGCTGTTCCTCATTACGCCGTGGGTGGAATGAGGAGAGCGGATTCGTTGCTGCACCTGCAAATGCGGCGCTTTGGCGTCACGCCTGTGTGTTGTCGAGCAGAGAAGTCGTTCGTCCGTTTGCCGGCCTTCCTCCCATCAGGGGAAGCGCGCAGTTGTTGACTTCTCCTTGTGTCGTGCCCTCAAAACTGCTCATTCAGATCAAGGAGAAGTTGGCCCAGTCACTCAAGGCCCTGCAGAAGCGATACGTGACGTCGGACGCGGTGGTCACCAGCGAGGACGGTGACGCCAACATCCTGTGCTGCGCGCTGGAGGCCATCTTCATCCATGGCATCAAGGGCAAGTACATCCGCACGGAGGCGGGCGGGCGGAGCAGGAAGGGAGACAGGGGAGCCTTTCCTCAGCCGTTCTTCTGGAGCCTCCTCAAGACCGTCACCCACAGGTGAGTCGGCTCAAGGGGGAGCGCGCTGGTGATGAAACCGCCTCGTTTGAATGTTCGCTTGTAAATCGCAGACGCGCGCTCATGCAAAAACACACTCGACAGCCTGCGTTAAACCCGCAGGGACGTGATCACGGAGCTGGAGAAGATCAGCTTCGTGGGCACGGACGTGGGTCGCTGCCGAGCGTGGCTGCGGCTGGCCCTCAACCACGGCCTGCTGGAGTGCTACCTGGTGTCGCTGTTCCGGGAGAACTCCAAGCTGCGCGCCCACTACCAGCCCGGCGCCTTGCTGCTGAACACGGAGGAGCGAGAGGTGCTGCTCAGCTACCTCCAGGGCCTGGCCTCGCTCACGTTCAGCCTGTCTTACAAGTCCGCCGTCCTCAACGAGTGGACCACCACGCCCCTGGCTCTCGCCGGACTCTGCCCCGCGTCCCAGGCGGAGCCTCCCGAGCCCTCCGTGAACGGCGGCGAGCGCCCCGCCCCCAAGCCGCTGGAGAAAGAACTGTGGGACACGGCGTCACAGTCGTCAGGCTCGTCGGATGCTCAAGACTTGCAGAGAGTTTGCCCGGTGTCGCGGGCGAGGAAGGGGTCAGGGGCGCTGCAGGGGCGCAGGGCTGCACTCACCTCATCCAGCTTGAGCCTGGACACCACGGGCTCCTCCCAGCTGTCCTCCAGCTCCAGCTCAGATAGCCTCCTGCAGGGGCAGGACCGCCGCAGCCCGGCAGGAGAGCAGTGGTTATCCTCCGACCTGGAAATGCCCCCGAATGGCAACATTGGCATCAAGAGGCAGCAGAAAGAGTGAGTGTGCACACGTTCGATCGGACAAAAAGTGAACAAATACTTATCTGTACTTACAAATACCAGAGATGAACCAGTCCTCCAAGTGGTACGTCTGTGGATTCATAGCATCATGCAGTACATCACATTCCTCTGGGCTGTAGAATTCTGTCCTCGCAAACCGCACTGTTGCACTCGGTGACAGCCAGCGTGGTTTATTTTGAGTTAATCCCACATGCAACGTCCTGCTGCCGTAAATACTCGCCGTGCGTTTAGGCAATTGGGGGCAATTTCCCATCTTGCGGTGGGAAATTGCCCCCAACAAATGCAATCATTATTTTGGTCAGACTAATATTTTCCCAAAACTACGGCGCCCAGGAAATTACAGAACCTTTTATTTAAAGTGTAGGTGGACTTGGGAAGTCAGAAAGTACAGATGCGTGTTCCAAGAATAATGTGACAGCTTTATTGCCTTAGCTTGAGTACTCCTTTAATGCAATTTGCTGGTAGTTTGGGCGCTCATGGACTTTCCAGACTGTGGTTGCCAAGGTAACCGGTTGGTATTTCCTGTGTATATCATCTTGTCTATCACCAGAAGGCCGTCCCACTGGTTTTCGTTACGTCACTCAGAGTTGAGATAAGTTAAATGTGGTTCTTGTCAATGGAGCGCTGCGACCATTTCACATGTCATGGTTAGAAGTACACGCCTGTGTACTTCTACTGTGTACAGAACTTTACACTTTTTTTTTTATTCAATTCAATTCAATCATACTTTATTCTCGGCAGTTCCCCGACTGATTTCCAGGAGAGCGGCGTGTGCAGTCAGGACTCCATGCGCGACGACTCCTTGGTCTCCAGCTCGGGTCCTGACCAGCTCTCCGAGACGGCCGTTTCCAGCGGCTCCGACGGCGAGACCCACAGCCCCGCCACGCCATCCCAAGAGCTCGCAGACCTGACCCCCGACTCTCCACCCTCCGACGCGGAGTCGCCGCCCCTACCGCAAGAGGACCACGCCACCCGTCCTCCCTCTGAAGGCTCCAGCAGCTCCTGCTCCGAGCTACGCTTGGACCCTGAGGAGCCGCACTCGGCGGGCGAGCCCGTGGAGCGTGTGAGGCCCGAGGACGGAGCACAAGCGCTCATTGTTCAGGAGAGCAGCGAGTTCATCCGGGAAGAGAAGGACAAGAGCAGATCAGAGTCCTCAGCACACCCAGACTGCCGCCGCTCCGCGGGCGCCCCGAGCAGGCAGCTGTCCTCGGAATCGCAAACTGTAAGTGCAGAGGCGCTCGTCTGGAAGTGGCACGCACTTAACGCGCATCTTTTTTATGAATTGCATCATGTGATTGCGTATGAGACACAGCCTTTCTTTCACTAACTTTTGACACGGTAAACAGGAGGATTTCAAAGTGCTGCAACTGGCAGCGTTGCCGTGGTTTCTGGGACGGCTATTTGTGTAACCGCACGGAGGAAGTGACAAACACAGTCAGGGCGGAAAATGTAGTCCAAGTTATTCAGTAGCGTAATCTTGTTTATGGCTGATTATGGCTTTTTATCCACTCTCTTTAAAACCATTCAAGGAGCGTTCATGCCACTGTCTCCCGACATGAAAACACCGTTTTTTTTTTTCTATAAAGAAATTAACTGCTACGTTGCCTGGCAGGATGTCGTGGATATAAATTATTTTTCTTTGCATTTAGGCAGGAAATGCTCCGGGATATTTCACACTTTACTTGCCCCCGAGTATTGGACCTGCTGTGGTCGCCTTGCAGGCTTCTGTTTGTGTTCTGTAAACCCAGAAACACTGACGAATCGATCCAATCGAAAAACTAGTGCCGAAATGGCAATGAAATTTAGTCCTGTCAGCTTTTAATTATCCCTCCCACACCCGATCAAGCATTTTTCCGTAATTTGCCTTGCAGGATTCACGCTCCTGGATCTCCGAGGAGGACATCTACAAGCCTCATCTGGAGGAGGTGTCGGACCACGACGAGGCGGCTCCCCCGGCTCCCGCCGCCGAGCCCAGGGTCTCGCTGTCGCCTCCCAGCGTGGTCCATCGCAGACAGATAGGTACTCTGCCGCCTTGACTCAATCCAAAAATATTAATGAAGCCATATAAGTATTATTGACTCAATCTGCCGCCTTGACTCAATCCAAAAATATTAATGAAGCCATATAAGTATTATTGTGTCGTGGAGGAGAGCGACGAGTCTGTCGCAACATCCAAAGTCCACTCATTAACACTCTGCACGATGGTGATACCAGCAGTCAGAAACTCCTGCAGAGGCGAAAGCACTCCCAAGTGTGTCGCAATGCTGGCCACGCCCCAAACAGTGATGTCACAGCGGGCGTTCCCCATGAGCCGCCGAGTGGCGTTCCGAGGTTGCACTTTTGCGTGCAATAAAATCCACTCCTTTCTAGATGTCGCCAGGGAGACGGTGAAAGGTGCAATGACTCGACTGTTATCGCAGGGAATTTTGCCGGGACAACGGAGGAGGTGTCGGCTCAGTTGTGTACGACCCTCCAATCAGATCAAGACATTCCATAGTTTTCGCCATGTCATTGGTCCGCAGCCCCCCCCCACGTAATAAATGTTGCAAAGTAAATATTTATCGCACAGTGTCATGGTTCTAGAATAATGACATCATCAGTGTACAGAGTGGCCCCACAGAACAGTGGCTTTTATTATGCAATTCTGTCTGCCACCAGCCGGGATGCAGGGAAGCTCAATTTACTTCTGCGAGCCGTCTCAAAACGCACGGCGTGGAAACCAGAGCCAGCCACAAGCATTTTACTTCACGACGGGTGAATTACAGCAAGCATCTTGTCTGCTGCCCTTTCAGAATAAGAGTTTAGGAAAGAACACCGCGGCAAAGGCGAGACGTATATGACGCCGCAGAGAACGACGTCAGAGCCATACCTGCCGCCAGTCGCTCAGCTAGCGTTAGCATCCGCATGTTATCACACCGGTTGCCGTGGGTAACCGGATGTATGAAGGATGCCACAGAGGTGCTGCTGTTCCTCAAGAAACTTCCTATCGGACAAAAACTGAAGGGGGCTGCTTGTCTCGATAATACCAGAAAACTCGACCGATGCCAGTTTTGTTTGTTTCAAAGCTGATGAGATAAAAATCGGATTAGCATGTTCTGGATCGTAGGCTTTTTTTTTTCCCCTTTGTGACCTCGTATTTACACTGCATCCGTCACCTGTGTGTGTGTTGTGGTTTCAGACATTTGTTTTGCGTTGGGAATCGAAACGGTGACTAAATGAAATCCGTCACTACTTATCAACCCCGGCGACGGAAAGCGAATCGTGACTCAGGCCTAATCCGTGTCCGTCCGTCTGTCTCTCAGGGCTGTCCAACCCGTTCCGAGGCCTGCTGAAGTTGGGCCACCTGGAGCGGCGAGGCGCGATGGGAATGTGGCGCGACTACTACTGCGAGCTGTCGCCTTTCGAATTCCGCCTCTATCTCAACGCGGAGGAGCGGACGTGCTGCGACAACTGCTACCTGATGCGCTGCGAGGACGCGCGCGTCACCTCGCCGGAGGGCCGCTTCGAGCTGGCCTTTCCCGGGAAGCGGCTGTGCCTCCGGGCGGCCAATCGCGACGAGGCCGAGGACTGGGTGGACCGGATAGCGGAGGCCGTCAACAAATGCCGGCCCGCGTCTCGCGTCGACGAGCAGTGGGAGGTGCTGCTGCCGGCGAGCGAGGGCGGCGCGGACGAACGCGCGGCGCCGTCCCCAAGCTCCGCCCCCTCCAGCCCCGAGCGAGGCGCGTCGTCCTCGGACCCGCGGACATGCGGAGGGCGGGAGACGCCTCCACCTCCGCTCAGCGACTGCAGCTGGACTCTGACTGCTGATTTGGAAACGGACGCCATCAAGGAGGCCGTGCTGTATTTCTCCACAGACCCGGAAGCTCGGACGTGGCTCCCTCTCGTCTTCTCGCTCTCCTTGGAGGCCCTGAAAGGCTTCCGGGTGCAAGAGGGAAGAAAGATGCTGCGGCTGACGCACCCCATCCACGAAATCCGCGACGTGGTGCCCGACGTCTCTCTGGGGGGGCCGGCGTTTTTCAAACTCCTGACCGTCAGGGAGACGCTCAGGCTCAGGGCGGAGACCACGGAGGAGGCCCGCTCCTGGAGGGTCCTGATCCGTGGCGCTCTGGATTCCTACCTGGAGAGCGGCGAGGACGGGAGCGCCGAGGCGGCAGGCGCGGGGGCGGCCGGCAACCTCCACCGACTGGTTCAGCACAGACTGAAAGAGGACGGCGCGCTTCTGGATCACCTGTGCGCCGTGCCCTCGGAGAAGGGGCTGGACGCACAGAACTTCAAGTGTGCAGGTAACGTCGGGCGTTCGCCGCGAACGACGAGCCCGGCGGCAGGGGAACGCGCCATCGTTGAGCGGTTACTCCGTAAACACGCCAGCCGCTCAGGGGTCCGTTCCAGAAAGCAGACTCAGTCATCACCACCAACGCTGTCTGAAGCCATTCACAACAACCACACACACGCTCCACACACACACAGCATCTGCTGGTTTTTTTTTTTAATTTTTTTTTTTTAGCTCATCTGCAAAGTGAGAACGCACTTTCTGAAGCTACCCAAGGCATTTTCCTGCGCCGTTAATTATGGTTATTCTTCAGTCTCGCAAAATCGAAATGTCATATAGACTGTAGACAAAAAAATCTCTTTCTGGGCTTAATGGTCACAAACTGTGTTTATAAAACTTTTCTTCATCAATTTTCATGGGCTGTAAAAATCATGAACTGTAAAAATGTTCTTTTCTCTGCTTTGTGTCCCACCAAGCAGCCCAAAACCCAAATTTATGAATTATTAATTTTTTTTATTGATTATGCGATCAAAACATTTTGCCAGTCAATTTTCTGTCAGTCCAATAATCTGCCAATCTGTTGATCGTTTAACGTCCAGTCAGGACTAGGAACCGTTCTGTATTAGTTGTGGAGCAGAGCTGGATCCACGCGTGCGTGAACATCACCCGCCTCTGGTTGGCCTACCATCAAATGGTAAAACTCTGCCTTTATCCAATCACCATCACTTATGCGGTTGTGCTGGTCGGATCACTTGGATGAAAAGTGATTTTAGCTCAAGTAACGCGCCGCATTTTATAACCATGGACCCCCCAAAAACCTAACGTTTACTTGAAAAAAGTAACGGGTGACGCCTGTGACGTCATAGAGGGTTTCTAACCAGGGGCCCTCACACGTGGCGACTCCCCGCAGAGGAGGCGAGGAGGAGGGAAAGGAAGCAGGCGGAGACAGAGGGCAGGAGAGGGCAGCAGAGGGGAGGGAGACATGAGCGAAGGAGAGGAGGAGAAATGAGACATGCATGCGAGAGACGAAGATGAGGATTCAGAGTCAGAGAGAGGGACAGAGGCAGATGATGAGGATGAGGATGATGAGCTGGAGGCTCCGACTGCAGCTGGACCACATGTAGGTTCTTACTCGCCTTCTGTAGAAACTCCAGTGCAGCAGCCCACTTGTACTCGAGTATTGTGTGCTATTTTATACTTCTACTCCTTTCAGCCTTAGAGGCAATTATTGTACTCTTGACCGAGCAGAGCTTTGTGGAATACTTTCATTTTGCGAGCTGCAGTGTTTGAACTTGGGCCTTGTCTCTTGTGCGTTTTAAAAGTGCTTTTGTGGATATTTTGTTGAATGCATTTACATAAATTCGGGGATTACCGCATAGCGTCTGGAGCTCCAGGTGTGTGTGTGTGGCAGAGTTACTATGAATCAGAGACAGATTTTTATTTATTGTTTGACTGTGTGTCCCACGTGCAGGCTGCCCGCAGCAGATCGGCCCATCCCTGGGCAGGGCCCGGCTGTGCGAGTTCTCGGGCCAGTACTACTGCGACTCCTGTCACCACGGCGACACGACCATCATCCCCTCGCGCATGGTGCACAACTGGGACCTCAGACAGCGAGAGGTGGGCCCCGACGCCAAAGCCGCTTTTTTTAAACTCGGCTCTTCATTCGGACCTGAGCTGGTTGCACCAGCTTCATTTTGATTCGGTGTAAACGAGCAAAATGGGACGGAGATTAAGGTCTTTCTAAAAAAAAAAAAACAACAACCCAGTGTTAATAGCTATTACACAAGCATAATGTGACGAGTCACAATTTGAAGATGCGCGCCGCGGCTCTGAGCACGTTCCCTCCGCCCAGCGGCGATTACATGACGTCAGGCGTTTATTTCTTGGATCTGCTGCCCTCTGCAGGCCAGTAAGGGCCGAAGCTCCAGTCTTGCAAACGCTTTCCCTCCCTCAACAAACGATAAATGTGTGGAATATTCACACATGAACTTCTGAACCCAGCGGTATTCTCTAATGCAGCATACACCTCAAGCGCAGCTACATTTTATTTAATTACACCCAGTTCACCTGTTTCTCTCCTCCGTGCTATTATAGCAATGAGCAACAGCATCAACATCTACTTTTCTTGATTATTCTTATTACTCAGGTGTAATTGGCTCTCTTTTTTTCAATCATTTAACACATCCAAAGCAGCAGTGATGGCTCCAGTGGCTTCCAGTTGCTGCCCCGCATCCAATCCAAAAGCCTGACACCCGCCTACAACACTGCAACCAAATAAATCCCCTTCCTACCTGGACCGCCTCATTCAGGTCCACACATTCAGGTCCCGGGGGCGAGGTCGGAGGTCACGAGCTCGACTCTTCTTCACCCGCCTTTTTTTTAGTCTTATTAAATACCCGTTTTTAACTCGCTGACCAGGAGTGGCAACCGTGGATTTCGAAGTACTTAAAACTACGACAATAGAGCTTCCTATTCTATTCCATCTTATGCTAACAACACCAAGTCCTTATATAAATGTGAGGGGAGCGAGACAGAACTTCACGATTAATAGACACCAGAAAATGAAATCCACATGACTACACATGCCAGTGAAATATGATGAGCACTGCTTTAAAAGGTTTGAGGACTTGAAGACCACAATAAGAGCTTATTTGATACTATATTTAATACCTCATGAAATACCCGCATTCAACAGCCATCCTTTCAATTCGAAATGCTCTAGAGTGGTTTGTCTCTCTGCAGTGTCTCTGCCATGTGTGTGTGTGACCAGCGTGTGTGTGTGTGTGTGTGTGTGTCCAGGTGTCCAGGAAGGCTCTGTGGCTGCTGGCCCAGGTAGAGCAGGAGCCTTTGCTGAACCTGGAGCTGCTGAACCCCGAGCTGGCGGAGCACTCCGACGCCATGGCCCGGGCCCACAGCCTGCGGCGGCGGCTGCGCCTGCTGGGCGACTACCTGCTCACCTGCCGCGGCGGCGCCTGCAAGGCGCTGCAAGCCAGGTGCGCCGATCCGCCCGCGCGTTCTTACCGCATGCGCCGGTTCATTTTCTGCAGCTGCCGCATGACGTTTGACTCTCTGCTAGGATGGGCCAGCGCGCGTACCTGCTGGAGTCCAGCCACCTCTACAGCGTCAAGGACCTGCGACAGGTGTCCCGCGCAAAATTGATTGCAAGCGGTCAGTCATGAGGCATCTGCCACCGCAGCTCTTAACACAAGTGGGGGGGGTTTTGTTCCTTTTTTTTTTCCAGATAGCGAACGATCAATATGCAAACTTCCTGATCATCCTGCTGCAGCACGCCTCCAATCACGTCTTCAGCTGTGATCTGTGCACCCAGCGCGGCTTCATCTGCCAGATATGCCACGCCAACGACACCATCTTCCCCTTCCAGCTGGAGACCACCACCAGGTAGGCCACGCTGGGCCACGCCCTCCCCCCAACCCTCCTTTTTCCTTGCCTCCTATTTCCTTTTTTGGATATTAAAAAAAAGCATTACAAGAGTTTTTTTTAAAATCTTAACCGACTTTCTAAACGTGAGAGACGACAAATACAGGGAGAAATAATGACAGAATTCACGGTCTAGCTCTTGTAGTGTGTGTGCGTGTGTGCGTGTGTGTGTGTGTGTGTGTGTGCAACGGACAGGACCAAAACACACACACACAGATTCCCCCCCCGCCGCCGTCCAGGGGCGATTCCTGAAACTCAAAATCTCGCCTGAAGTCTCGCGCGGTCAAACGTGAACGAGGCAGATGGCGAGCGGGAAGAAAACGATGATGGCGCTTTCTGGATTCCCGCCCCCTTTTTTTTTTTTTTAACGGAAAATTCACGCAGAAAAAAAAGAATACGGGAAAAGTCCGACTCCTCCCCCTCGTCCCTCCTGTTCCTGTGAGTTTCACATGACACGTTGTGCAGGCACTCGTGTTGGCGCAGCACGTCACCGTATTCGTCCACGTCTGCGGTCCGTCGGACTGTCGCCGCGCTGCCGTCGCCGCGCCCGTTTGCTTCTGCTGGCTTCCTTTTTATCGACGGTCGTTCCGTTTCCACGCGATGATCCACGCAGGACGCGCTCGGCTTCCCTCCGTGTCGCCCCCCCCCATCACGACACAGAATTTATGATTTTACGTAAATGGTAAACGTTTAATTCTTGCGATTTCAGATCAGGGCGGCCCCGATCATCGCGGGAGACGATCGGGGGGGGGAAATCCCTCTTAGCACACCTCACACCTGAGGAGAACCTGCTAAGATCATCTTAAGAGCCTACAGATAATCGGGCCTTTCCTGACTTTGTCAGGGAGGGAGGCAAATTCAACCGAAAATCGGCCCGGTTGTCTTTCGTGTACCCAGCTTAGACAGCTGCGGTTCGACTGTTTTATCTCTTCCCATCATCCTTTATTTTTTCCTGCACTGCAGCACACCAGTTTGTAGTTTCATCGACCTCTGTCTCCTTTTAAATTGATACCGTATCTTTAAAACCTCTCCAAGGCGCATACACATGATTAAAGGCTGATGGACGAAAACCAGGCTTCTACGGTAGAGGATTAGGGCCACTGAAGAAAAAAAATTTAATTCTGAGAAAAAATGTCAGAATTCGGCCTTTTTTTCAGAAATGACAAAAAAAAACTCCCAAAAAATTTTTTTTTTTAGGTTTCGGAAAAAAGTCTGAGATTAAAGTCAGAATTATGACTTTTTTTTTCAGAAAAAAAAATCCTCCCAATTTTTTTTTAGGTATCAGAAAAAAGTCTGACTTTTTTCAGAAATGGGTTTTTTTTTTTTAGGTTTCGGAGAATAAGTCAGAATTATGACTTTTTTTCAGAAATGGAAAAAAAAACCTTCCAAAATTTTTTTTTAGGTTTCGGAAAAAAGTCAGAATTATGAAATTAAAGTCAGAATTCTGACTTTTTTTCTCAGAATTATATATTTTTTAATTCAGTGGCCCTAATCCTCTTCCGTAGACCTGTGAATCATCTGTTTTTATTGATTTATTATTTAATTTTTTTTTTTATCTACGGTCCAGGTGTAAAGATTGCAAAGCCGTGTTCCACCTGACCTGCAAGGTTCCGGGCCGCTCGTGTCCGCGCTGCCTGCGGATGCAGAAGTACCTGGAGAGGGACCTGCAGGACTGAGCGCGCCCCGCCGGACGGAGAATAACTGTAGATTCTAAATGAAGTGACCTCAAGTGCAATTACGGGCGCGACTTGGCCGCCCCCGGCGAGCCCACGGCCCGGAGCCCGAGCGCCGCCGGAGCCAAACCCTCCTCCCCCTTTTTGCACTAACCCGGAGGCTGGCCGAGCCCCGTTTGTGGACGCGACGCCGAGTCCGTGCATCCAACTGACCAGTGACTTTTTAATACCTCTCTGAATGCTGATTAAGCTGTGCCACGGCATCAAAAAAAAAAGGAGGACCGGACGCCGACCCAGGTCGCCACCCGTAATTCCAACACGCTTATTATTATTATTATTATTATTTTTGTTTTTTTTGTGTGTCGCTAGTCTATATTTTGCCTCATCGTGCCGAAGTTCCAACATTGTCAACCGCCGCGTTTACCAGAGACACACCGAAGCGGATCCGGCGGTGAGTTTTTGTCACTGACCGTGCAAAAAAAAAACAAAGAAAAAAAAATAATAATGAGAACAGCACTTGAAATGTTCTGATTTAGCTCGTGATTGTGCCTTCATTTACACTATTTTGGTTCTTTGGCACCAGTTCAGGGTTCTAAAAGGGTCGCAGGTGCTCTCTTGTTCAACTGAATCGCCATAAACGTTGCGTGAAGTCGCCACACAGGGCGCTACTTTCACGTAAGGATTCTAATCGGTCGCCAAGAAGACGCTCTAGAATGTGTTTTTTTTTTTTTTTTTAGTATCAGCTCGTGTTATCTAAGCTCACACGTGCCGCACAGGCGTTGGTACGTTGTTTTTTTTAAGCTCTGTTGTCTCAGTGGTTCATAGACGTGTAACCCCCAGGTCCTCGTGGTGTGTAAATGTTTGGCCGGAACATAAATGGTGCAAATTCTGATTTCCCGGGAGCGGGGGGGGGGGGATGATCGGATGTCACAGTGATTCTGAAATCAAAGCATATTTTTTTGCGCATTTGCACTCAGCTACGACTGTTAACTGATACTAGAGCGGTGAGGTTGTAATATTCTGGCCGGGCGTGATGGGCATCACCCCGAAAACAAACGTGTTTGACGCAGAATTAAAACATAGGAGCAGATATTCTACAATCCTTAGCGAACAAAGGCAACTGAGAGATTCAAATCCATTTATACAGAACATATCACTCGTGAGTCCATAGTACTGCAGTACTGTTATGCCTTGTTTTTACTTTCTTTTGTCGTCTCATTTATTATGTAAAATGTATAAATGACTATGGAATAAAAGGAGGTGTGTTGCATTTTGTGCTCTTTTTTTTCCTTTTTTTTTTTGCTCGATCACATTGCTTCAGCTGGAGTTCCGCAGGGGTTGATTTCGGGACCCCTTTAATTTTTAAAAAAACGCAGATGACATGCAAACGCGCGCTTATTTGGCTGAATCGCGCGCAACCCGGGCGACTTAAATGAGGACAAAACCGACGTGACTGTTATTCGGGTCGTTGAGGGAAGACTTGACTTTTAAGCGCATCCATTTACGTGTACTTAAATCGCTCGATTATTCTGGTTTGAGACGCTTATCAGAGCTCCCCTCGAGCCAGCGTTGACCTCGCTGACCTCGCTGACCCCTCAGGCCGGCGGGTCGTACCGCAACAGCCGTGCACCGAATGGACGCCGCTGAACAGCCCGGATTCACACTGGGAAGTGTCCCTAATATTTTGGTCATCCTTCTCAAATGTACAGGGGTGACAAAATATTGCGAGCACCTAACCGGCCACAGGCAGATTTAACCGGGCCCCTCTGTGCGTTTACTGCGAGGGGGACGTCGCAGAGTGATTGGCTTATTCCCTTTCACATTAAAGCATTAATATATCTACTGATGTAGCAACCGCTTGTTTTCAGTTACAACTTTAAATGCAGGAACTTGAGTATTTTTCTTCTGTTTATTCTAAAGTGTTTTTTTTTTTTTAATATAATGACATATCCAGTATTCACAGCTGGACACGCACCGATCAGCCATAACATTACGACCGCTGCGTGTTTAACGTAGAATGTCACGCAAACCGCCCTGAAAATACACAAGTAAAATAAATTCTCCCTTCAGCAGAGATTCAATCCGAATTCAACATAAAAAATCCGCCTGGAGGGAGAATTTATGTCGCATTGTAATCTGTCGTAAACACGCAGCGGTCACGATGTCATGATGGCCGATCGGTGTCGCGACACCTGTGACCGCGCACGGCGACTTTGGGTTGCCATGGAGACACGGCGGGTGCAGCTAATTACGCCGTGACACCCCCCTCCCCCTCGCTGGTTCATGCACAGTGGCGCTGATTGGATCCACCTGTTTCTGATGAGTGGCGCAAATTTCTCCTTATATTCGCTGTTAATTATTTTTTTTGGGGGGGGTTTGCCTCTTTAAGCTCCAGGAGTTGTGCGCAAACTAGAACGCTGGGGCGTAAACTTCGTTGCAAATGATGAAAATACGTTCGATGCGCAATGAAATAAAGTAAAAATAATATTAATAATAATTTAAAAAAAAACTATTTGGTGTTATGTGCGCAAACTTAAAGGAGCCGCGCCAGAGGGGCGCGCAACCGCAGGAGCGCAGCGGAGGAGGAGGGAGGATGGAGGAGGGGTGTGTGTGTGTGTGTGTGTGTGTGTGTGTGTGTGTGTGTGTGTGTGTGTGTGTGTGTGTAGCGT
>CAAKHG010020824.1:0-26754 GCA_901007715.1 Dactylopterus volitans
TGTGTGTGTGTGTGTGTGTGTGTGTGTGTGTGTGTGTGTGTGTGTGTGTGTGTGTGTAGTACCTTGAGGCTGGTGTTGGAGCGAGGATGGCTGAGGTTGTTGAATCTCCAAGGTTCAGAGGGCGTGTCTACAGGCTCCCTCTGGAGGTCAGGGGTCACGCCATCGCTCCCGGGAAGCTGGAATATGCCCATGGAGATGGGACGCTCCTTCCTGGATACATGGACAAGTGGAAAGAGGGATGAGAACTGGAGAGCGAGCGAGCAATGTGAAAGCACTTGAGTGTCTGAGAGAGAAGCTGTTGCTGCCATGGAAACCAAGAGAAAAAAAAAAGTCTACCATGCGTTTCCAGGAGATGACCAGCTACACGGGAAACGATGGTCTTTATTTCATATCTTACAGGTTTTCTTCTCTCTAAAGAGCCGTTAACCAAGACATGAAGTGAAACAGCCTCAGCAGCACGATGCTTGTATGCTAACATGAACACAGTGCAGCAGGGGCTCATGGGAAGAGCTCTGGAAGTGCTTATGTTTTTTGGAAAAATACACTTTTTGACCAGATGATGGTGCCCACGTTGCCGATGTTCATCCTGAAGCGAACGTGAAGCTGTGGCCACAACATGGTGGCAGAAGGTCAGCAGTGAGGCGGAAACGCCGCGAGAGATGAGCACCTTCATGTTGTGATGTTAACCAAGATATTAAGTTCAACAGCCTCAGAGCAACATGCTCGTCTGCTATGATGATAACAATCATAAACTGGATCTGAAGTGAACACGGTGTAGCAGAGGCTCCAGAACAGGGAAGCTCTGCAAGCACCTGCACAGATCAAATACTGGCAGCATACACACTTTGACCAAATGAAGAACGTTATCGAGCCAAACCCCACGACAACGCCAGTCACCCAGGCGTCATGGCGGCATCGTGGTCAGAGCATGGCGGCGGGTCGCCGTAGGACACCGTCATGCACGTCACTGTGGCTCACGAGTCTGAATGGACTGGTCCTCCATGTTTGATGAGGTCGGTGTTTATACCCTTAACACGCCTTTGCAGATCTGCTATCATGTGAAATGACAGTTTGGGTTCCAGCCCGTTTTGCTGATTTCCAGCGTCCGTTAAAGAGACGTCAGCGTGGACGTTCAGCGGTGGGCGGGGAGAACATCTCTGGTTCTGGAGTTACCTCCCACCTTTTTGATGCGACGGCTGCACGTGCGTGTGTGGCACTCAGATACCAACGAGATCCAAAGCCTGAAAGTAACAACAGCAGCGGCGCCTCCCACCCCGCCGGGAGGAAGCAGACTGTACACGGCCAGAACAACAATGGCTGCCACGGCGACAGGAGCAGCTGCCTGGCAGCCGGGAAAAAGCCGCGGCCCATAAACAATGGACAGGCCGCCATGTTGAGGGGACGAGGTCACAGTGAGGCCAGCGATGGTGACCGGCGACGGCTTTTGTTGTTTGAGCTGAACATGGATCCTCTCTGCCTCCTCTCGGGGTTTATGAGATTAGTAACAAGTGGTTGAAACGTCTGATGAAGTCTGGAAGTGACTCTGCTCTTCTGACTCTTGACCTACTTTCACAGCCTCCTCCTGCCTGAACGCATCAGCGTGAGCGGGAGGGATGAATCTATCATTTCATATCAAAGCACGCGCGCGCACACACACGCACACACACACACACGCTGAGGCGCTATACCTGCTGAGTCCTGGTAAGCAGGGCAGCGAGGGCAGGGCAGGTAAGCCGCCGGTGGAGACGGAGTAGTGAACCAGCAGCAGCACCGACAGAGACACCAACACGGCCGAGTTGATGACCACCGCGCCGCCGACAAAGCCAAAGACAAACAGCAGCATGCACCCGGGGCTCATGGCCCCCCCCAGATCATGGCCCCACGCCTCGCCGGGTGACCAGAGCGCTGGAGGACGCCGCCGACCGCGGCAGACAGGCAGGCGTCACTGCGGGACAGAACTGGCCTGGACGGACCTGTGCTGGTTCTGACTATGAAAACATGCCTCTGGCTGGGATTCAGCGACGCCGACGCTAATCCCGGTGGCCGCAGCAGATTACAGCCGAGCAGCAGATCATCCACACAGCCGCTGCTCTCTGCTGCTGCCGCCGCTGCCGCCGCTGCCGCCGCCGCCGTCCTCCTCCTCTGGCAGGTGATTTTTGTTTTCCTGTCTCCTGGCTGAGTTTCTCCACCGGGATGCGACGCAGCTGCCGCGGTGCACTCTAGAACACTCTGATGCTCCCCGCCGCTTGCTGCGATGGCGCCCTCCACCCCTCCCCTTCCTCTCTGTGACGCCCCATCTCTCTCTCTCTCTTTTGGATGCTGGGGCAGCTCGATCACCGTGCCTCCTCAGAGAGCAGCTGATTGGCTGCAACGCCTACGGACTGATCAGAGAGAGAGAGTGTGTGCGTGTGTGTGTGTGCGTGTGTTGAGCGAGGCTGGCAGTGTGTTTGCGCATTAACTGGAGTGCTCGCGAGTTCATTCACACATGTAGTAAAATCATGTTTTACGAGAGTGAGCTCAAACTACCAAACTGAATCTGTATCATCAAAGCCGACGTGCAGGCCGCTGAGGTCCAGAGGAAGCCCCGCCTCTCGCCCTGTGGCAGCTGCAACCCAAAGGCAAAGCTGACGGATGGATTGAGACTTTTAAATGAAATCATAACTCATATTTGCATCCTAAAGTTAGACATGCATATTATCGTATGATAACAGTTATTATTACACATAAGAAAACTGGGCAGAATGTTCGCTTCTCATCTTTGTGTCGCCTGCTGACATGCTAACATGCTAATTAGCTCAAAACGGGCAGCACAGTTGGGCTTGGTGGAGCTGGAGTTAGTTTAGCAGGAACCCATTTGATCAACGAAAGGCCAGCAGAGCCTCAACCAGGTTGCCGGGGACACGTCTGACCTGGACCACGGACATCCACCATTTACAGTACAGACATATGTGGCTGGCTGCAGTATAGCAGATAAACCCCGCCTCCTCCACGTTAGTGGGCGGAACTTGGACCAAACTGAAATATCAAGGTGCTTGAGATATAAAATGAGGGTCCCTGTGATGTTTGTTTGACTGTTCATTTTTCTGGTAAGTTTGGTTTTAATTTGTGATTTGATGTTATTAGACAGGGGCGTGGCTTCATGACTGACAGCTGCTCTGAGTGACATCCAGGAAGTGGTGGAGGCGTTTACAGACGTCTGTTTAGGAATCCTACATGAGAGAGTGGAGAGGACGCGGGACACTGACTTCCTATAGAAAAATGCCGTGTGTCGATAAGTTACATGCTAACACTGGAGAGATTAGCATTAGTGCTGTAACTGGCAAGGTAAGATTTAACCTAAATGCTAACATCATTATGCCTGCATGTCCACAATGCTAATGCTAGCCTGCATGTTTCAAAGGGACAATGCTGATCACCCAAACTGCCTTAGTTTAGCTTCTATCATGCTAATTTGCCCGTTAGCAATGAAGACAAAGTACAGCTGAGGCTAACAGGAATGTCACTACGAGTTTGATGGTTGTCAACCAAGCAAAAAACATTTAGACATGATGATGATGATGATGATTGTGGCTTCCCATATCATCCTCCACCTGCATCGACAGGGCTGATTCTGCTTTCCAGAGCTTCTCTTCCCATTTTTAGTCTGAATTCCTCTGCAGGTCCTCTGACCTACATCTGCTTGTAGCCTGGAGGGATCATTCACGGCAGCGTGGGAGTGCAGCTCGCCGCAGTTTAAACCGATTCACTCCAGGACTGCAGACCTGGAGGACCATCACACAGAATTCTGTGTGCAATGAAACTTCTACTGCAAAATAATTAAGAAGCGGTACAACACTCTAGGGTGTGTTTTTAAAGTGATTATTGGCTGGACCGTGATGCATCTCAGTCACTGAAGTGTCAGTGATCAAGTGTGCCCTCAGGTGTAATACTGTGATTACACAACGGCCGTCGAGAAAATAAGAGAGATATAACCAAGACGGATTCGTATTGGGAGGCAATTTCCTTTGAAAAGGCACATTTTGCAAGTGTTTTCTCCTTTTCCTTTGAAACATCTGGAGTATGACCAACTATTGGAAAACAGTCCGGAGAATCCCAAGTAAGGAAACCATGGTAAACTACTCCAGGATGTAGATGGGGTCATGATGTAACAAGGACAATCTAGTCCACGAGTGGAGTCAGCTACCTGAGCTACTGTCTCTAGGGATGATGGGATTTCCAAAACTGAATAACTGCTTTGCAAGCTTGCTCTGGTTACTATGGTGATGTTTCCATGGACACGTTCAGCCTCATGTGTATGGTGGCGCTCGTAGCACCACGTTACAGATTTCGGCTGATGGAAGGAGGCCAGTGTCACGTCCCATCTGGTCAAGTGATGCCGCCATGGTACAGAGAGGAGGGCTTGAGTCTGGTGTGTTACATTAGCATTAGCTTCTTGCTGCCCCGTCTTTTTCATCGCGCCTAGTTCATGTCAGGAAAGAACCCGATATAGGAGTGAAAACTTTTACGAAATCTCGCTTCAATTCGGTTAGGGTTGTTAGCATGTTACCATGGAACTGAAGGAGTGATGCTTTAATGATGAGGCAGGTGTGCCCTCATGCTCATTTGAACACACTTTACATGTCTGCTTGACCAATCAGATTGCTCGGTCGGAACTACTCGCCGCTGAACAAATCCAGTTCAGGATTCCAACGTCTAACGTTTGATGTCTCTGTGAGCTGTGAGGCGATTCTGTTATGTGGAAGTGTGACTTGTCCGTCTGCAGCCACATCAGGCTGAGAAACGACACATTTCTTTAAATGGTTAATTGAAGATAACAATGTCAGACTGAGAAAAGACATTTAAAAAACTGGATGCATCAGAATCAGACATTTTCATGCCAAATGCTAATATTTCTTGTCAAAACCTGCCGCCTCCATTACCAACAAATGGACTTGCCTTCAATCAGCTTCAACAAAGTTTAGCGTGCATCATGCTAGTAGGTAAATTAGCCTCGAGCTGCTAGCTACACGCAGTGGAAAGTAGCTGGAACTGTTTGTTTCATGTATCTAGACTGGGTTATGAGCCAATGAGGAATCATAACTACTAAAGATTTCATACAACCTGGAATTGCTGAGTCACGAATACAGAAGATCCAGACACGGGAACAGAGTCACTGTTTAAACTGGGTGTTTGATGAAAAAACAAACTCTTCTGAAGCTAAAAGTCAGAATAAGAACAAGGAGGAGGGAACAGAGAGGATGGCTCAGTGATTTGTTGATAGGTGGTCACATGGTGACTGGTTGACTGCTGATGAGCCACAGCCACATTAGTGCACATGAGTGACAGTGACGGGTCTATTCACACCGCTGCCAGAGTTGCTACGTTAGCGGCACCGACTGTCTAGCGATGCGGGCCGTGAGGCGGCGTGCTGGTGTTGTCTCACCGTGTCCTGGCCGTCGCCGCCGTGTCTGGGGGCTCCGCTGCCACCGGCGTATGCTGGTGTTTAGTTCGCTCCAAGTGCTCCATGTAGCTGTGGATCATCTGGAGGGTGGAAAAAAAGGCTTTTGTTACCTGCTGATCTCTGACACATTCACACTTCAGTGGCGCTCTGGCTTGTTCTCTGCAACGTGGCACGAATGATGAACAAACATCACATCAACTATTCCTTTTGCCTTTGCTGTATTTTACAATACTTGTCCTTGAATGTAAAAAAAATATATATCAGTTTTACAAATTCACATTTATTCTTCCTACAAACACAAAATGAAGGAATAACAAACATGACGTGTCTTCTAATATTTCAAGTTTGTCTCTGGCTTCTTTACTCATCTGTACTCAAAGTGCAAAGTATCATCTCTGAAAATCACGTGAATTAAATAAGTGCAAATAGCAATGATTAGTTCCTGTGTTGAGAAAAAAAGAGTCATAATCACATTGATACATGACACCCACACATTCTGTGAGTTTTCCAGACCAGCGTACCTCAGTGTGTCTCTGATGAAGGGTGTTGTACTCCTTCTTAAGCTCCGCCTCTCTCTCCTCCAATCTGCTGACTGAATGAAAAGCAAATCACTCAGAGCAAATACAACAGACGAGAAACAGTGGAAACATCTACCAATGTGCCAGTGAGTGTGGTGGAGATGCTGGCTGCAATGACACACCGTGACCAGCAGGGGGCCGCCGTGCACCACGTATAACACTGCCAACGCTCATGATTGAGAACTCCACAACTTGAACTTTTACTCCAATAATGTGATGATATCAGCAGGAGTGATTTGATAACAGCAGTGAGGAGAGCTTCTCAGCAGGTTGCCATGGCAGCGCCTCATTACCGCACTCCTGATCTCACTCGACATGAACTCAAAGTTGGAATATAGCACTCTTGAAGACTTCCTGCATTACAAGTACAAGCACTCACCATTTAAGTTTTAAACAAAAAGAGGTTAAACAATCACACAGGATCGAACCGGCAGTTGCATCTAAGAAGGAACCATGAAGGAACCATGACGACGAGCCAGCCGCACCTCAACGGGCAGGTTTTAAGCAAAGAACAGCTCTTTTTTTTTAATTTGCAGCTGCATTATCACATGAGTGACAGGAAGACGGACGAAGGGATGAGTGGTTAAAGAGGGAGACGATGAGGAAGTGACCCTGAAGCCCTGCGAGTAACCTCTGGATGCAGCAGCAGCAGCTGCAGCAGCAGCAGCAGCAGCATGGCCGCTGATGCATCACTGATCTGCTCCTCTGAGGAGGGAAACAGCTACAACACAACTGGTTTTCGAAGGTCACAATGAGTCGATCTGATTGGCTGGTCCTTCACCGATTCATCATGATGACTTTCTCTTACGTTTCACTGCCACTTCAACACACCGACTTCCCATCCGGGCGCTTAATTTGCAAGTCTGAAATGTCGCATGAGAAACTTTTGATGGAAACAAAAATAAAGGAAAACGTTCTCATATTACATCACATAAACGTCGATTCTCCTGCTTGAGCTTCTTATAAAGAGATAAATCGCTGATGTGAATAAACAGAGGTAGTGAATGTGGGAGTCACATGACTGACTGATGCAGGGGATTCATTCTATTTCGATTCAAAAGTTCACATGAAAATTCATAGAAATTTTGATGGAAACAAGGCAAAAAAAAACATTTTATTGTTTGTGATAATCCAAAATCTTAATAAAACTGTATTTTTCTTCATTCATATTTTTTATGTACTTATTTTGCTTAAATATACAGAGTGAATATGTGGACACTGGTGTGTCACACCTTGTTCGGCCACCAGAGAGCGCTGACGTTCTCCAGCTCAGACGCGTCCACGTTCACTCTGCAAACTTGGTTCCTGACAAGTGAAACTCAGCATGACACAAAAAAGATCTCAAAAAGGGAAGTGCCACTTTGAGAGGAGTAAAAATAAAGGTGTCAGTGTTTCCCCGTAGCATGATGGCGGCGTGCGCTGCTGCTGCTGCCCTGTGGTGAACAAACAAGCAGTCACACGCCGGCGCCGCCGGCGCAGTCACACACGCATCATGAGGGCCGCACTGGTGCCCCAGAGGGCTCATCTGAAAATCCACCATCCAGAGATAAAGATCTGCCCGCTGTGTCCCGACTGTTCCGGTCCACAAAGACAGAAACGTTCAATCAGGCTTCAAGACGACCAGTTCACTTCAAGTTCCTCTGGAGCTGGAATGTGATTGGTCGACTTGCTCTTTTGGCAAGCACTCGCAGGACGTGTGTGTGTGTGTGTGTGTGTGTATTTGTGTCTTACTCTGATCTGCATAGTTCTTGGTCTTCAGCTCCAGATGTCGAGTGTGTGACTCCAGCATTACCAGTCGACCCTGCAGGTCCTTCTTCTCACCTTCCTGCGAGTCTTCAAAGGCGATGTACCTCTGAACACGGAGGAAAACAATGGAAAACAGAGCCGTTACCATCATGGACGCCTAGCGTGCGGACGAGCACGGCGAGGCCCTGCTGATTGGCTGACGGCAGCCACGCGGCGGCTCAGTATGCGGACGGCCAATCAGGACCTGCAGCGATGCTCGCCGACCCTTCATCTGCCTCCGCAGTCAAATGAGGCGGGAAAACACCGTCAACATATCAGCGATGTAACATTTAGGAAAAAATGATTCACTTCTGATAAACGAGTCTATGAACATCAGTCGTGCCTCTGATCTTCCCTCACGTGCTGAAACATCCGAACACTGCAGAGGCATCAGGACGCGCGTGGGGGCAGAAATGGAGATCTCCGTCGGTTCAACCTGAGAACCCTTGAAGAACCAGCTTGTGTTTCCACTGAACAAGCCGCCCACCTCAGACCCTCCAAGGGCGGCAGGTGACACTGACGAGTCCAAGGAGACGGTTCTCCTCATCCTCCAACTGATAACGTGCAATGTTAAGGTAGCCGCCATGAAACCATGTTGATTCCAAACATGTGGTCACTTTATACAAAGAGGGTCTGTGACGCTGATGGTGAGTTCACTGACCGCAGGGAAACTTGGCTTCTCTGTGGCTTATGCTCGGCTCCTCGCACTGCCCGCAGCCACTAACCCACCGTTCTGCCCAAATCTAATCCATTTTAACGCCGCCTCGACCTCCATACTGCCTGTTTACACTCGGATCGTTACCAAATTAAATCAGGGGAAACTTGAATGAGCCCTGCAGGGAAAAAGGTGCTGGGGGGACGAGTCACAAGACCAAGGATGAAGGAAATGATGGACCAGGGCAGGAGAAGGTTAGCGACTCGCTGGTGAGCGTTAGCAGTCAGGAGAGGGTGGAGAACGAAACCAGCAGAATCAGACGGACGACAGATGGAGCGCAACTCTGCTCGGGCGACATCCACAGGTGGGCAGGCTGAAGCAGGCCAGCTGAAACATGCACTCAAGGCCCGGATATGAGAAACATCCCCAGGAGACAGATCCAGGGTGTGACGGGAATAATCGGGATTAGTCGACCAATCGAAAAAATAATGGGTAGATTATTCAGCTACCAAAATAGTGGTTAGTTGCAGCCCTACTCAGGTGTCATCCTTGTGATGAGGAAGCTGGCCGTGGGCGTGCGGCCCGCCGCCGGTCAGCCCCCCCAGCGCGCCGTGGTTGGCCTGTGTGGGGAGGAGGTGGATCACCTGAGCGTCCCACCACAAGCAGCCGCTTATCTGTGCGAGCGTCATGGAGACACTGGAGGTGAAAAACACTCCGCCAAAGGTGCTGCTGCAACAAGACCACGCTGGTTTGTCGAGGACACAATGGAGTCACTGATGAGGTGCTTCTCTCTGCCTCTGGGCTCCAGGACTATTTCAGTGAGGAGCACTTGATTTGCTCTTGATCATCTCCCAGTATCCTCGTTACCAAACGGCAGCCAACACATACACAGAAAAGGAATACACCCATCAGCCATAAGATTACGACCGCCGCGTGTCCACCATAGAGTATAATACAACAGCCCTGCGATCAATTTTATGTTGGACTGTGATTGAATGTGTGTGAGAGAGGTGTTGACATGTTTGAATGATTGTTATTGGGACTGTAGTTTGTGACGCTGTTGTTGGACTGTACTGGGTCACACTGGGAGGGGTCCCTAATATTCTGGTCATCTCACTCACACGCATTCAATCACAATCCAACATAAAACTCCTCCTGAAGGGAGAACTGATTGCAGGGCTGTTGTATTATATCATATGGTGGACACGCGGTGGTCGTAATCTTATGGCTGGTGGGTGTGTATTCCAGCTTGATACGGTGTGCATGGATGGTTGCGGTGGAAGCTGTAAAGCACCATAAGCACTGAAACAGTCGCTATGTTAATCTGCTAAGAGCATTAAATTAACGCTGCAGGGCCTCACACACACACACAAAGACTGGGTTTGTCATCACACCAACCTGCTGACAGGGTTTCTCACTGACCATCGGGAGTTATGCAGCATTTCCCACCAATGGCGAGCATGCAGCTGTCATACCTGAGTCAGTGGCTCCGCCCATCTCCTTCAAAACATGCTGGTTCAAGAAAATGAGCGTGTGTGTGTGTGTGTGTGTGTGTGTGTTATCTGTTGAGACAGATCATTTGTGCTGACTGCAATTATGTTCTGCCTAATTGATTTAAGAAGCGGCTGGATGGAACAGACGTGTCTCGTCGCCACGTCCTCTGGCAGTTTTCCCACCGGCTGGTGTTCCACGCCGCTCCCTTCATGACATCACCTGGCTGCGTTTCTTCTTCTACGGTTCACATGTGAAGAAGCTGCTGCGCGGTCTGTAAGCGCTCATCTAGACGCGGATCACTCAGCTGCATTTGGGTTGAAGGCAAACGAAAAGAGGATGGCGGGAAACTGGAAGGCGTGTTCATGTTGACCAACAGACATGAATGACCTTTGATCCCCGTCTTCGTCGGGTGTGTCTGCATGACAAAGCTGTGATGGGGCTTCTCCTGGTCTACATGAACAGACCACCGCCGTGAAATCATCAATCGCAGTTATCTGTACGATAATCAATCATCGGGGCCTCGTACATGGTGGCCACGGCCGGCCACCTTTCGACGGGCCGCTCGCCGGCGGCGCTTTGAGGAGCACAACTGCTGAGGCTTGAGGTCTCAGGTCACAGCGAGATGCTCCTCCCCCTTTCATCGTCACATCCAATGGGTGACTGAGACGCTGCAAACACTCTGCTCTTCTACTCGGCAGCTCGCTCAGCTCAGCTAGCTTCTGCCGTTGCGCGTCACGCCGGCTGCGGCGGCGGCGGTAAAGAGCGCGGCGGCCATGGTCACAGCTATTAACTCAACTCCAGACTCATCATATGACCCGACCGCGGGGCTGCGCATATGACAGCGCTGCAGAGCATCAGTGTCCTGGCGTTGTAGCGAGCACGCTGCATGGATAATGCTGCCATTGTCCCCCCACCACACACACACACACACACACACACACACACGCGCTCACACAGGCCTCAGCTGTGTCGACAGTGAAATGAACTCTGCTTGTTCCGGAGTCTTGGCTGCGGGGAGCTGCTGGGAGGACTGGGAGCGGAGGGCTTTGGACGCCGGGCAATAACCGCGGCCAGATAACGGCGTGATGATGTCATCAAAAGCGTTTTCCGGCCTTGTTTGTGTCCTTGTTGGACTAACGAAGCTTTTGACTTCAACACGGAGGGCCATCACCTCATCTGCGGCTCAGGAACGCGTCTGACTGCTGCAGCGCTCGTTAAACCAGAATCGCCACATCTCGGGCGCATCTCTCCAGCAGCCAATCAGGACGCAGCTAGCATGTCTGTCCATCATCTATGAAGTGAGACTTTGAATGACTGCTCTTAAATGTATTAAGAGTAGACAAATGTCAATACTCCACCATTTCATCCTGTTAGTCATTTCAAAGAAACATGCAGCCGCCGTGACCTTTGACCTTTTGACCAACAAACTCTAATCAGTTCATCTTTCAGCTCCATGAACATGAAGACTTTCACTGTCAGTCGTTTACTTGATTGGTTGATTACTTGTTTGGTTTATAAAATGTTTGCAAAGCAGTGAAAAACGCAGACCAGCGTTTAATTAGGCATTTGATATGAAAAGGGGGCGTGGCTTGATGACTGACAGCTGCTCTGAGTGACATCCAGGAAGTGGTGGAGGCGTTTGCAGACGTCTGTTTAGGAATCCTACATGAGGGAGTGGAGAGGACGCGTGACACTGACTTTCTAGAACTGTTATTGGCTGATTCAAACCTTAAAAAAATCAGGTTTTCAGGAGCAAACTGATCACTGGTGATTGAGGTGGGCGGGGCTCCATTTCCTCATCGCAACTGAGAAGACCATGCCTCCGAACTACATCACCATTGCAAGATGGCGCCGTCTGTACCGGGATATTTGGCTTAATGTTTGTAGGACAGGAAGTGGGGGCCAGGTTGTTGCATGCATGTGCTTGCATAGATACTGTACGCAGCCTATAGCGTGTTGTCTGGACCACAGTGGTGGGCCGGCCAATCAGCTGACGTTTCCATTCCTAACGAGGACAACAGATGCACTCATCCCGTCCTGTGGATGGTGACTGATCAGATGGAATTATGGGTAATGGGCCGTGGTCTCCTGCAGGCCAGCAGACCACTCCGACTGCACTAGGAAACAAGGAAGCGTCGCTCTTCTGAAGAATTTCCTGCCTTGCCTTTTCCTGCTCGCCAAGACCAGACCACCCTCCAGCAGGACCCCTGAGCAGGACCCCTCAGCAGGACCCGCTCCAGGTCACCTCGCCGTCTCGCTGAGCAGCTTAGCGGCGGCGTTCCGCCACCATCGCTCGCTCGCATCCTCTCAGCAGGCTGAGCGACGGCTGTCACAAGCGAGTGGCTCTCAGCAGGTGGACCTCTGATGGAGGTGGAACGCCGACGTCCTTCACGGTGTCACATGGACATAAAAGCTGCGACAAAGACGAGAGCCGGGCGGTGGATGGCATGACCTCCACCCGAGCTGCTTTTACAAACTCGTAGGTTCTGGATTTATTCAACGCTGTGCCACATCTGACACAAATGAGCAATCAGATTATTTTCACCGCTGTTGCTAATCAGTTAGTCACCACAATAACTCCGAAGCCACAGCGCTGATTCAGTGAGGCGTGGTGGAGGGAGAAGCACGGCGGCGTCTCGGGATGGAATACGTGGTGGTTTATGGAGAAATGTCAGACAATGTTGGAGAGTTTAGAGCAAGTGTTGATAAAAGTGCAGATCCAGTGGCTCCAACTACACCCGCATGTACAAACTGTGTACAACCACATACTGCATGACCAGAGCAGCTATCAATCATGAAGCCACACCCCCTTTTTATGACATCAAATAACTGATTAAAACCAAACAAGAAAGAAAAATGAACACCTGAGCAAGCATCAGTGTTTGTTCAGTGTTTTGAATCTTTGAGGAAAAACGATGCTGACATTTTAGTTTGGTCCATGTCCTGCCCCACTAACATGGAGGGGGCGGGGCTTATCACCCATACCGCCGCCAGCCTCTGTTCAGAAGCTTTTTGCGACATGGGGTCACCATAAACGCGTCGCCGGCTGGTGGCCGCACGTTTGGCAGCTGTTGCTTTTACCTTTAAACTGCCTGAGTTTATTAACGACAAACGCGCTTCCCTTCATGTTAAGCAGCAGACGTCTATAATAAACGACCCCGATATCGGTGACTGTGTGGAACCGCGTCACCGCGCCGTCCGAGCGGAGGTGCGGCGAGCTAATCCCGACAGTCACCGCTTCCTATAACGACACACGCCTCACGACAGAGCAGCTGCACAGTCAAAAGGACAAGAGCTCTGACATCATCACAGCACCAGCGGCACCCGCCAATGAGAGACAAGCTTTCCAGACCGCGAGGCGCTCCACGTGGGAACGAGAAACGGACGCGTGGAAAAAGCTGCAGCCGCATGATGGCACCTGATGGGTTCTGTCAACATCGAGCCGTCACGTCCCATCAGAAACACGAAGCACACACCCCAGGTGGGAGCGTTTGTCTTCCTCGTTGGTATTTTAATCCGGGTGAAGCATGCTGGCTGGCTGGCAGCTGCTGCTGCTGCTGCTGCTGGGTTTACTGGGATTACACGTGGTGCTGTGGGAAAATAATCAGCCAGATTAAGAATTCAAACCAGCAGCGACCGTTTGAGATGCTTGGTGACACAAACAGGACGAGCCAGCAGGATCAACAGCAGGAGGAGGAGGAGGAGAGGAAGGAGAAAAGGAGCGTGTGGAAGAATTGACAAGCAGCGAGTGTTTGACGGGACGGACCAATGACCAGCAGCGTCGCGTCTGATGTTCTCAAGTGTTGACGTGACCTTGTTCTGAAACCGTGACGACCGACATCTGGACGGTGACGACGACTATAACAAGAACCATCGGCGTCACATTTGAAAAAGGGTGGACGGCGGCGCCGTCGACGCAACTGTGCCAGCCAATCAAAAGCCATCTGATTATACAGGAGTCGAGATGAATCAGAGTCTGGTTCTGGACAACCTCTGGACTAACGATGCAGGTTTGATTCTTCTATAATAATACAACAGAAGTCAAGAATAATTGTGTTTCAATCAGTTTGATTGATCACGTTTTGGTGTCGGTCATTTTTACCCACAATCCTCTGGCTTTCTGACTTCAGCTGATAAAAACAGGTTGTGTTTTTTTAAAAAGAAAATCCACTCACACCACAAATATTCCTTCCTGCATTTTTCTTTATTACTGAGATGTCCTGGCTCACCGAATGTTGGGCGACTCCTACTCAAAGCCTGACTGACCCTGATGTTTGGCTGGGCCGTGAACTCATCACCACGTTCCCTCACCAACCTGCCGGGAGCTCCTGACACCCGGACCAACACTGTCCTGGAGGCTGCTCAGAGACACCAGCTCTGGTTCTCCGGTCCTCCTCCAGTCCTCCATCCGTCGTCCCCCCTGTCTCAGTTCTCGCCATCGTTCCCCTCCAGTCCTCCTCCAGCAGCAAGGGCAGCGCGCTGATGAACTGCAGTGTGGAACGTTCCGCAGGTGAGCGGGTTCCCGCTATCAGCTGCCCGTGTCATCGACGATGACGGACTGACTGACAGGCTCAGCGCTCCGGAGTGTCGAGCGTGCAAATGCTCCGACGTTTTCTCATCACAACTGAAGGAACGCCACAGCCTGACCGTGACCTTTGACTCCTCCAGAGGCGCTGCATTACCAACACACCAGCCAGGGAGGTTGTGACAGGACCACACACGACCACCACTACCAGTGGCAGCGAGGACCACGAGGGCCATGAATCAGCAACATCCAGAAACGCCACCGGCATCTCCGCATTCATGACCGTCCAGACTGTTAGAAGGTCAAAGGTCAAGCATGTACGATGGTGTGAGGGTGTGCAGCGCCCAGGGCCAAAGCGCTCATCTGTGAAGACTCCATTCACGCTGGACGGTGCGTCCGGGTTCACGGGATTTACGCTGCCATCCAGCGAGAAGGTGAAGACCAGCGAGGCCTCACAGTAAATGAGCGAGCTGCGAGACCCCACGACTAAACGCCAGGCCGACGGCACCAGACCCGCCGACACTGGTGCCAGGCCGACGGCACCAGACCCGCTAACGTCTTCAACCAACCAACAACGAGCCTCCTCGGTTCCCAAACACTGAGATAAATGTTGTTAAAAGAAAGCTGGCGTACCAGCGGCAAACACCTCGCTGACGTCACATTGATTCCATTTGTTGCACTTTAGTTACAAAGTGTTCCAACTTTTTTTGCAGTCGGCGTGTGATGGTGTGTGACGGTGTGTGATGGTGGAGCAGCAGAGCATCATCACCTTTCTCCCATTTCCAAACAGCACAGGAGCACAAAAGAGCCACAATCCATCTAACCTGCGTGGAAACACACTCAACCAGGCGTCCTCACAGAAACCTGCGCCGGCACCGGGGCGGACGTCTGCGCGGAGGCGGCGAGGATGGAGCAGCACGTCTCAGCACGTCACCCGCTCAGGCGGGGCAGCAGACCGGGGAACCGGCGGCCGCTGTGCGTGTACCGGAGCCCGGCACGGCCACAGGTGCTGCATTCACGGCCACAGGAGCGGTAACCATGGTGACGATGCCAGCGCGGCGCATCATCACAACTCAAACGCGAGCGAGCTGGCTGACGATTTTTTTTTTTTTTTTTTTGCCAAATAAAAACTTTTCAAGCCGCTGTGTTTCGCGAATGCACCAAACCGGGTCGCACAAACCAACAATAAGCTGTTGGTAAAGTTTGACCCTTCTTTAACAATGCTCAGAATATACTCAATATGTGCGCCGAATTCACGGGAGGCGGTTCTAAACTCTGTAGGAACGAATATTCTTGTTTGGGGGCGCCGGTTCGCGGCTGACAACCATCCGAGCACAGAATCGCCTCATCCTCCCATGCAGTTCTGCTTTCTCTGCCCACCGGGAGTCCGGACCCGAGCTCCCACCGGGGCGGGTGCCGGAGCGGCGCTCGCGTGCTGTCACCCACCTCCTCGGCGTGCTTCCTCAGCGCCTTCTCCCGCTCGTACTGGGTGACCAGCTGCTCGTTGTCCTCCTTCAGCAGCTCCAGCTCCACTTCGTGGTCCTGGTTGACCGCGAACACCGAGTCCAGGTTCTCGAGCACGGCGACGACCAGCGGCATCAGCTCCTTCACCACGTCTTCGTCGTACTTCTCGATAAGCCGCTCGAACTCGCGGTAAATGGAACTGGCGAGGCCGGAGACCCGCTCGGACATCATGGACGAGTTGCCGGACTCGTCCTGGTAGAGGACGACGTCGTCCAACTCCATTTTCTCGCCTGCGCTCGCACTTCTTCCCCGGCTAACGTTACTAAGCTAGCCGCGAGCCTCGGCTGGACTCAGGCTTCCCGCCCGCCTTCGCGCTTCTTCGGGAACGAAACTGTGTGACTAAAACATAACTCGACTTTAGTTGGTCGCCGGGGGGGTGGGGGCGCGCTTGTTCGCGAGCACCGTCCGCGTCCCTCGCGTCTCCGGACCGGGACTTGGGGCGCCCGCTAGCTTCCTCGCTAACAGTCCCGAAAAGTCTTTACTTGGCTCCTGATTAGTTTCCCCGTCCAACAGATGAGCTCCCGCTGCTGCCTTCAGGTGCGCTCGGAATTACGACCACGAAGGTGGGAAAACTTCGTGCAGTGGCGACCGCCAATGAAAGAACTTCGTTTTTTTTTAAATATTAAATCGACGACAAATATCAGGCATCGATATCAGCGTTTGACTTGGTGGCGTTAAAGCTGAAGAGCGACTTTGATCCGACTTGTTGCTTATATAGTTCTCGTTCAGTGACGTTTAGGGGGCGGAGGACAAACTGTCAACAACCAAGTGAAAATACACCCAGGGCGAGTCTGTGTATTTCTAATTATCCCGTCACAGTAAACGACCCCGCCAGCCGGTCTCTGGCTTGACCTCGTTTATTCCCCCTGAATCGACAAACGCAGCGCGCGCAGACGCGTTATGTAAGAGGCACTGACAGATAGGTCGGTCCACTGATACGGTTTGTGAGGCAAGAAAGGGCTGGCGTTTACGATGGTCAGTGAAGCCGTCACGCTGACGTCACGCGTTAAAGAGTGCTGGGGGGTAGAATCAAAACAGAAGCGCGTCCTCCGAGTTCCTCGCTGGAAACGTCCCACAGAGTTTCCCGCCTCCTCCCCGTGACTCAGCGCCGCCTCAGCGGGCAGCGTCACTCTTCTAGAACTCCACTGACGATGAGATCGACACTTCTCACATTTATGTCGCAGACAGACCACAGGCTGCTTGACCACAAGCGCTTTATTTGCCTGGGGGAGTCCGGGGCCGCCTGCTGAGGGGAGACATGCTTACACAGGCATCAGCCCACCCATGTGATACATACACAACGTTACATGTCATCTGGGGGGGGGGAGGGCTGCTGGACATCCCGGGCAGGTCAGCGTCCTCTGTCCACACTGCAGGAGAGGAATTTCCATCAAAGCACAGTTTAAACACACGCGCACACACACACACACACACACACACACACACCTCTGCCTTCAGTCTACGGACCTGTTCTCCAGCGACGCGAATGCGCTGCTCACCCCGACGGCTCCACCCACAAAACACAGGACAATCACAAATACGACAAAGACGCGTTTCAGGTCAGCTCCTCGGCTGGACACTCGACCTCGCGCCCTCACACACACACACACACACGCACGCGCGCACACACACACACTTAGGAGTAAAGTACAGCTGCGGCACTGTCACACATTGTACACAACGCACATTCAAAGTTGCTCATGGAGTAACTCAAAAAGCTGAAATAAAAGTATTTCAATTAAATAATTAAAAGTGCAATTTCACAAAGAAAAATCCAGTCTCCATTTCGTTTCCCGTCTGGTTACAATCGAGTTTCCCAAATGTCTGTTCCACATGAGCTCGAGGACCCAGCGTTTTAGAAATGGCCGCGGGGACGCGCGTGTGAACCTCGCGGGGTCAGTGAGGACACGCCCCCCAGGCCCCCCCGGGGTCCCCCCAGTCCCCCCCGGCCCGCCCTCCGCCGCGCGTCTCACACGCTGCTGTGCTGGCTGTGGTTGGACGAGGCCGGACAGAGAGAGAAGGGCCTGTCGCTGGTCAGGCTGCGGAGGGCGCGCAGCATGGCGTCGGGCATGTGATCCGAGAGCATCCTGGGACTGATCAGGACGCTCCGGAAGGCCGCCTCGCTGGACCACTCGGCGCGGTATCGGACCTGGGAAATGCAGGACCTGAGGAAACAGGCAGAGGGAGCACGGTCGGTTCAGAGTCTGTGTGTGCTCTGCGGGCCGATGTCACTTCCTGTATTCAAGCGTTTGTCACTTAAAGACGACGTTTCCTGCAAAAACCAAGTAGCTGAGGTGACGTGGAAGCTGCAGCCAAAACACCAGAGACAGGAGCAGTTCAGCCTCTGGAAGGTCGAGTTTAAAGACGACGACAACAAAACGTGTCACTGGGCCTCAGAATAACACGTTGACGAGATTTTGATATTGCTCATCTGGTGGCGCCTCCGTGTGCGCTCACTGGTGCTCGCCTGCAGAGCCACACACTCCTCCTAGCTCTGTGTTAGCCAGTTAGCTTTCTCTCTAGCTAACGTCTCTGCTTCTCCTTCTTGATCATAGCTAGCGTCTCCTTGTTTGTCATGGCTAACATCTCCCCCTCCTCCTCCATGGCTAACATCTCCTTCTTGGTCATAGCTAGCATCTCCTCATGTCCATGGTTAATATTTTGTGTGATGTAATGTTGGTGGACACACCTCCGTGACGGGCCGTCCTCCAGGATATGCAGGACTCGCCCGGGCAGGAAGAGAGGCAAGTGTGCGGCCGTGTGGACGGGCGAGTCGTCCGACGCCAGGCTCTGGTAGGACGAGGAGTGGCGGATCATCAGCGACTCCTCGCCTAACAGCGGCTGGCTGAGCTCCTCCTCCCTCCTGTTGTCCATCTCGGTTGGGAAATCATCGGGCTCTCCTCCGAACAACTCGTACCAGCATCCCTGCAGCAGGATGCGGTACTGGAGCGCAGACACACAACATTTAGAAGGCCACTGGGGGGCGCCACCGAGGCATTAAGCTCGACCGCTGATCGTGGGTTGTACCTTCGGCTTATTGCAGTTTGAAACCATCTTCAGTATTCTCCTCTTCAGGTCCTCCATGTTGGGAATGCTCAATCTGAAACAAGCACAGGACGACAGCGAGTTAGTGGAGGGATCCTGCAAAGACAACAACAATGGCCAGAGGAGAAGGGAGCATGTGAGCTGCACTCCTCACTAATAACAGGGCAGCGCTAAATATAGTCCACCACAGCACATTCATCTGCTGGTCATCTGAGAGCACGTCTGCAGAGCTGCTGACACACACACACACAAACACACACGCACACACACACACATTTACCTTCAATGCTCCACAGCAACGTCAACGCACCGCATTCATTCACTACCAGTGAACAACTGATCAAACATGGCTGCTAAGAAGAGTCTGACTGTCTTACCTGGGAACCAGATCCTTCCCCAGAACCACCGAGACCACAAAGTCCTTTGAGTAATCAGCCAGGGCTTTACTGCTCACCAAGAGACAGAGACACACACACACACACACATTCTGAGAGTGTGTTCTATTTCAGGTGGTGAAATCACACATGTGATACTGTATGTTATGTCACCAAACTCCAACGTGGTGACAAATTAAAACTGAGCATCTTTTCGAGGATCCAGCAACAAATCTTACATATCCATAGTTATTTCAGAGACACAGGCCTTTATTTCTACAGTACACACACACTCTGTGGGTCGGTGCACAGTATGAACCCCCTCAGAGCCAGAGGTCCGTTGTCAAAAGGTTGCGTTGTGCAGGAAGATCCAGACCGTTACAGAGTAGTGTAACATTTAGTGTGGTAACACTGTCTCGCATGCGTGAGACATTTCTGACTGTTTTTTTTAGGACGGTCTGCCCGCGTCATAATTCCAATTCACTGCAATGTAAAATGACTGAAATGGGAAACACAATGCTGCTGGGGACTTAAAGCCAGACTGTAGAAATGAAACATGAGAAAACCAGTGCTGCTATGATTCTGTTTGGCAAACAGTTTCTCCCTTGAATCCCGCACAGTTTTATCAATAGCGGCATCGCGGCGTCTTTCCTACCTCAAGAGTCCCCCTGGTGGCGAGAACGAGTAGCACTGCAGGGTGGGGAAGGAAGCACGCAGGAGGATGGCGAGCAGCGAGGCCGTGCCGGCGCCCAGGCTGTGGCCGGTGATGACCAGCTTGTACTCCTGCAAACACACCACACGCTGATGTTTGTGTGTGTGCTTCAGTCTGACGTGTGCAAGCACGTGACAGCTTCCTGTAAATCCAACACGGACTCCTACCGGTGCGATGGAGAAGGCCTGGTTCAGGATGCCGTCGTTGACCAGCTTCTTGTAGATGTAAGTGGCAGCCTGACACATCCCCTGCAGGAGCCAGAGACAGGTTCATCACACACACACGCACGCGCACACACGCACGCATGCACACACACATGCTACAAAATAAAGGGAGCCGAGCTGTAACTGGCGCCACCTTGTGAGCGTAGCAGGCTCCAGACACGCCCTCGACGGGGAGGTTCTCGCATTCAGCAGACAGGTCGGTCAGGACGTCCTGCAGGACACAAGCGCAGTCAAAACGCAGCGCACACACACACGCGCGCGCGCACGCACGCACACACACCTCGCTGCCAGGATCAGAGTCCACCTCAAGTGAAAAACACTCCACATTTTCAATCCTACATGCAAATACAAGACTGTCACTTTATTCTAGACTCTCAGCAAAACTTAGGCTCGAACCAGCAGCAATAGGAAGGCGACGTCCGCCGAGCTACAGTCAGCTTGTTTTCACTGGCTGTATCATGTATGGTTTAACCACATGTGGGCAAAGTTAAGGCCGGAGGACCAGGACCAGCACCAGGCTGACGTCCATCCAGCATTCGATGTCCTCAAAGGAAGACGAAGTCACCAGCCCCAAAAAGGGGAGAGAAAGAATGAACCTCAGGCCCGACACTTGTGAGTCTGTGCTGCTGCATCACTGGACTCCTACAGAGGGCGCTGTCCACATTTAGATCGGACTAAAGGCCTCGACTTAATTCTTGCTAACCTCAAGATAAACTTAACGTCAGATTCATTTAACATTAACGAGAGATTTGAAATAATGAAGGACTCTGCTGCCAGTCAACTGTTCTTTTTGTGTGATGTGTGTTTTTAGTATCGGAAAGCAGTCGCTCGACATCTACCAGGCTCATTCAGGACTATGAGGTTCCTGTTCTGATCAGCACGACCCTCTGACCTGCACCCACCTTCAGCGACAGCGTTCCTCTGACAGCCAGCAGAACCGCTTCCCTCTTATGGTCCAAGGCCACGAAGAAGGGGATCTCGTAGATCTGCGACAAACGCCGACTCTTAGATGGCCAACAGGAGGCGACCACAGGGCAGGAAGCACCGACAGGGTTCCTACCTGGTTGTGAAAGCTGACGTAGATGAAGTCTCGGTACTGCAGCCCGGTGGTGAGCAGGATGGACGAGAAGTGGCAGCCCAGATGGTCGCCCCCGACGATGTCATACTCAGCGGCTCGGCTCCTGCAGCTGACAGCACACAAACACACCGGGTGTGATGACGCCGACGCCATGGCGACCGAACCCAATCTGTGGCAGACTTGAGAATGTTCAAGGTGAAAACCAACAAGCCAGAGCTCACCAGTCTCCACTCAGCTTGCAGGGTCCCGTCAGAGGGTTGGAGTAGACGTACATGGGCCAGCCGTAAGCGGCGGCCGCAAACAGCATGCAGTGTGCCGCTTTCTCCAGGTCGGCCTCCATGTCTGCACCCTGCACACAGACGGAGGTTTGGAGGTCATTCACAGACGCATCCGCACTCACGTTTCCATCTAAACTGGGCGAATTTTAACTGAACTTTTGAAATGTGGCAAAAAAAAAAGAAGAAAAAAAGATGCAAATCAGAGCGATAAATTGTGACGCAAAGTGTGATGAGGCAGGAAGGTGGCGCCATCGGCCCCTGCAGCTGTGTAAGCCTCCAAACAGTAGTGGAGGAAGAAGAGGTTCCACACATGGAAGAACCTCCAGCAAACAGTAGAAGAAGAGGTTCCACACATGGAAGAACCTCCAGCAAACAGTAGAAGAAGAGGTTCCACACATGGAAGAACCTCCAGCAAACAGTAGAAGAAGAGGTTCCACACATGGAAGAACCTCCAGGAACAGCTTGTTTGGTCCCGTCGCCGACTTTGGCCTCGTCAGCCCAAACGGACCTGCTGTGGTTGTTGCTACTAGCAACCACGTGTTCATCCAATCAGATGATCTGACGTTCGCTGCCTCAGTTTACTCCACATCAACTATTTATGTCATCATTTATATTTACACATTTATAGAAACCTGCAGAGAGAATCAACTTTTATGAATATTTGAATGGAGACTCAGCGAATGATGGATGAATTTCTGATTTCTGTGTAAGAGCGTGAAGAACCTCAGCAGCCACAAACACGTGTGTGAGCCGGATGCACGAATCAGGACGTCTCACCATGGGGGAGGAGGGGCTATGAGTGATGATGTCATCTGGGTCTCTGCTCTGCTCCATCTTATCCTGCTCCTGATGCAGCAGAGCCAAGCCTGCTGCGATGTCACTGGGAACCAGGTCTGTGTCCTGCAACACACACACACACACACACACACACACACACACACACACACACACACACACAGTAATACTGTTAGGTTTTCTTTACACTAATTACAAACAAGTTTTCACCTTGTCAGCATGATGTTTTGACGTGTGACATCATCTGTCACTGTCAGGCCAGACATTTCTGCTTTCCATCTACAGTGAACCAGGGACCGTCTCAGGTCCAGGACGTGGCCTAATCAAGCATTTGCACGAGATGTGCCAAAATGATGGCGGCAGGAGACTCTGGCCAGCGAGTGAGCTAAGTCGCTAACTCGGAGGTGGGGGGAGTGTGTAACTCTTCAGGCGAGCGCCTGTGAACAGAGGTGGGGGGGCGGGGCCAGAGGTGAAGGAGGACGTGTTGTGCGTGAAAAGCGAGCGACACCTACAGAGAAGAACCCGCTGACGAGCTGTGCGATGCTGGAGAACGCCGCCCGGTGGCTTTCATCTTGCGGCAGACAACAACACAGCAGGCGGAGCCGGCTCTCCCACACTTTGACGGCCAGAGAGCGAGCTGTGGACAGGAACTGGGCGCCGCCGCTGCTCTCCAGGTCTCGCACTCCCAGTGGCTCCATGGCGGCATGGCGAGGACCAGGGTTGCCCAGTGGGTCAAAGACAAACACCACGCCCAAACCCGTGAAGAGCAGGATGATCCAGCTGGCAACAAACGACAGGCGCCCCGTCAAATCAGCTCTCCGCCAAAAAAAAACAATGATAAGCTGTGACATCAGAGCCTGGAACCTCCTACCTGGCGACCACGGCTGCGATGACGGCGCCCACTGTGGCGGGATCGCAGCCTCGGCTGTCATCAGACACCCAGACGGCGCCCAGACAGGCCCACGCCAGCTCCGGGAGGTAGAGGAGGGCTCGCAGGTACACCAAGGCGGGGATGGAGCGCCGGGGACCGGGGCTCGTGATGGTACCTGAGACACAGCCGCTGATGTTCATCACGTAACTAAACATTTACACCCGCCACAGGCACGGGGCTACGATGTCGTCCAATCAGTGTGGAGTGAGGGAATGATTAAGCAAAGCGAGGAAACGAGTGCTGCTGAACAACAAAATCAGGGGTGGTTGAACTGGTGGGCTTTCACGCATCACGCAGGTTTCTCACTGACTTTGGTCCACACGCTTGTGCACTAAAAAGAGCAGAAACGGGAATCCACAGTTCCAGAGAACTTTTCCAAATTGTCCGGTCTGCTGGAATCGCAGCCTCAGAGCCCGCTGGGCCCTTTAACCACGACGGCGGGTCTTTACGGCAGCTGCAAAGTGACATTTAAGATGTCAGAATCAGAATCAAAACCACAAGAAAGGTAGAAGATCTGCAGCCTGCAGAAATCTCTCTCTCACACCACAGCCTGCCGTCATCGGAGCTCCACCTGTTCAGAACATTTGACGAGTCAGTCAATGAACATTCGTCAGTCAAACTAACAACGGCTACGTTGTCAACGCAGCAACAGTTGCATTCTGGGATAGAAAACTGATCAAAACCATAAATCCAACTTATTGATTTATCGGCCGATTCTTATCAACATGGAATTCATCAGCGCCCATCCATTGTTGCGGGCACCAGTGTCATCTGATCCGCTGTTGCTCCATTCACGAGCGCCTCGGCCTCCCGAGCCACAGCACATCTCTTCCCTTTGGTGTTAAACATACTCAGAATAACAATAATGATCTTTCCTGAGTAGCAGGACGATATCGTTTCCTGTTTCATAATCTTTCCTTACAGTGCAGCTCAATTTGCACACAAACCACAAGACCATGGTCTCACTTGAGGAAACCATACTCATGTCCTCATTTCATAAAGAGGCGGCACTAAACACCTGCATATCTGACTCCTGCTGTCATTAAAGAAAAAAAATGACGAGGAAAACGGAGGTTCTGGTTCTGCCTGACCCGGGTTACCTTGGGCGCTGACGTAGACGATGGCGCACAGCGACAGGATGATGAGCGCCAGGATCACCAGCAGTCCCACCAGGTAGGTGTGCAGGGCGCCTCCCTCGTTACAGTCGAAGCCCCCTTTGTGGTAGGTGAACAGGACCACGGTGCCGATCCACCTGCGGGGCGACAGGACAGGTGAGGCTGCATCCAGGCGACTCGGGTCTGCGGCCCTGAACGTCACTCACGCACCACAGCACCCGGACGAGCAGCTCAAAGGCTCCCGGGAAGACCAGGTCGTCGCTGGCGATGCCCCACCGCCGACCGAACACCACCATTCCCGGCATGTTGGCGGGCGAGCGAGCCGAACACCTGAGCGATGGTTCTTCAGTTCTGGACCACTACAAGCGGGCTGCCAACCGCGTCAGGCCGGTCATGACTTCACTGAGGACGCGGCTTTAGGGGCTGGAAACACCCGAGCGGCGCCTCATGCTGATGTGAGCCAGATGTTAGCTAACGAGCTCGCGGCTCTGCTGGCGGGCGGCGCGCGTGCAGCGGTGTCACACTCGGTAAAGCTGGAGAAGGTGACAGTGGTGCGGTCCGGTCCGGTCCGGTCCGGTCTGGCGCGGTCCGGTCCGGCGCGGCGCCGCGGCCCCGAGTCACTGGGACACAGCTAGCAGAAGCTAACGCGGGCGCTGCTAATGCGGCCACCGACTGCTGCCGCCGCCGCGGGACTCGCCTCGAGCCCAAATTAAAACGTCACTCAGCTAATCAGGAGAAGCGGCGCTGGATTAGCCGGCGCGTGGACGCCTTCCTCTACGGTCTCGGTCGCTGGTTCGTCTGGTCCGCAACAACAGACCCGCTAGCTGGGAGGGTTGTTTTGCTCACTAATCAACAGTGTGCATCCGGTAATTGCGACCCTGCGCAACAGGGAGCGCCGAATATCCGTTCCTTCGTTTTTCTTGTTCCTCTGGAATTGACAAATGGTTTATAGATTCACTATCGCCACCTGCCGGACTGGAGTGTGCGGGCGTTACCGCCCGCTTGCTGCCCGCTGAATATTGTTTTCCCGGCCTGTGGACGGCTAAATAGCGTGTTAGGCGTGAGTGGGTGGATAACCTGAGATAAATCCTCAAAGTCCCACCGCTGTGTGTGTGGTTCCATGGTGTAATGGTTAGCACTCTGGACTCTGAATCCAGCGATCCGAGTTCAAATCTCGGTGGAACCTGTGTTTTTTTTCTTAAACGTCACGACTGAAAACCTTCACTCGCAGCTGCACGCCGCAACGTAGCTGCTGCTTACGCAGCTTTACGTGCTTCGCTAGCTAACTGCTACGTAATGACGTCACACACAACATGGCAGCGCTCGTAGCGCGGAGGTGTCTGCTGCGCTGCAGCGGTACCGCGGGGGCACACGCGGGGGCAAACGCGACCCCCGCGGGGAAACTGCCATGTTTTACAGCCAAAGGCGCCCCTCAACAGAGAGCCGCTTACGGAGACCGGCGAGGGACAAACGGCGACCCGGTCAGTGAACGAGCGTGCTGGTGCGGTTCAGGGACGTCCACGAACGCCGAGAGGCTCCTGATGGTCAGCGCGGCGGGGCGGAGTGTTGCAGTGAGACATGCGGGAGTGAGACATGCTGAGTCATGGTGGTGTTAGTCTGGCTGGCGTCTCTTGGTCTGCTGACAGTTATCGGCGGCGGCACCGTAACTATCGGCTGCTGAGTGTATGACGGGGCGCCCTCTGCTGGTGTCATGCGGTAACTAACATCACGCACACACGTAAAGCAGCCGTCCTGCCCGTTAATGAAGTGGCCTCCAGCAGAGGGCGCCGCCTGCAGCCCGCTCGGCACCACAGGAAGTAACTGGGCTGAGGCGCAGCCGCTTCCTCCATCGTTAGCCGCCTTAATTGCAGGGATTAGAAATCCCATCCTTCCACCCTAACGAGTATGCTAAAACAGGATGTGAGATTTTTTAGTGCTTCCGAAACATGAGTATGTACACAATAGTACGCACTATCCATACTACCGGAGAAATGTATGAGTATGGATTGATGGACGCTAGCTAAGCAGAAACTCCCCACAATGCAATGCGGCAATGTTTGCTAGCTAAGATAGACGGTCAAGAGCGGAGCGCCTGCGCAGCTGCGTTGATAGGAGTGGTCACCATGGTAACAGCCATGGCAACAACGTTCCCTCCCAACGGCAGGAAGTGCCGCGTGCGCTCTGAGTAGTACGTCCGCATT
>CAAKHG010020825.1:0-10097 GCA_901007715.1 Dactylopterus volitans
GGGGTCGGATGTGGGGGGGGGGGGGGGGGGGGGAGTTTAACCATCCCTACTCTGATTTCATAATTTAATTATGTCTTACACCGATCAAGCATAACATTATGACCAATATGTGTGCTTGCGGTAGAACATAATGCAAAAGCGCTGCAATCAATTTTCTCTTCAGGAGTTTTATTTTGAATTTTTATCGAATCTGTTTGAGAGGTTTAGACATATCTTAATGATTGTTATTGGGAATGCAATTTGTGATGCTGTTGAACTGTACTCGAGGCGTACCTAACATTTCGGTCAAGCACGCAGTGCTCATAATGTTATCCTTGATCGGTCTCTATCGCTATAATAAAGTGCATTTATTGACTTTTACCTGTTGCGCTGTCTGACTCCAGGAGGCTTCAACACGCCAAACAGACATTAGAGAGACACACATCTGCAGCTGTAACACTACTCACTCATAAGCCTTTACTCAGCGTCAGCCATGACTACGATCCAAGAAGGCGGGCCTCGGCAGTCTAACTAATTGTTTGTTTTTTTTGTATTTAATTGCTCAGCTCTAGTTGGCAATATGAAAACTATATGACAGGGTCACTGTTCACCGGGCCTCACGCGAGATGTTGCTTTGGAGATACATAGCTTCAGGTGCAATAGCCCCGGTCAAAATGAAAAAAAAAAAAAAAAAAAAAATTAAATAAAAATACACTAAACAGAACACGCAATCTTATTATATGAGCAAACTTTTGAGTCAATAACAATTTTACAACAATATAACCTAAACTGATATAGCCTGACCTCATATAACCGTAACAGTACCAGCTGGAGAGAACAGGAGGACTGTTTCAGCGTGGCGCTTACGGGACTCGTTGCCTTACGACTGCTTGCAGCATTGTCTCATCATCAAAACTCGACTCTGGGCCTTGTCCTCATGTTTCATTCGTTTTATTCTCTATCATTTTTTTTTTTTTTTTACTACCACATCTTGCATAAATCACATACATTTTAATGCCACTTTAATTTAGTACAATTATCTAGAGCTAATGCAATAACAACCTTACAATAAATCCTTCGTGTTTATATATGTATTCGCTTAAAATTAGATTATTTCTCGGTACAGTTCAAATGCGCCATTCCCCAAATTGACCGTTTAAATAAACCAGCGCCTCTCCGGCTTGTTTCAAAAAGAACTGCTCATTATAACCCTCATGAAAGGAGAATGTATTGTGGAGCCGAGTCATTAGTTTTCTCTAGGTGTACTGAATAAAAGAGGCAATTGAGTGCATATCCTAATTGTCTTTTTTTTTTCCTTCAAATTCAGGATGTGCAGCCTAAAAGCGTGTGGTGGTGCTGCACTTCAGAGACTACACTACAGCGTCAGCAGAGGATGACACTCACACCGGAGACCCGGAGGACCAGAGCAGGGCTGTTACATGGACAAACACATAGCACAGGCGCTGATGAAGTCAGTCAGCCGCGCGATATAATGAATTCACTTGTAATTCAACTACTAATCCAACTAAAAGTATCATTATTATTGACTGACAAGCACGCCGGGGCAATATTTAAATGTGTGTTGGTCAAAGCACTGAAGTCATCAATAATTCACTGACCTATAATTTATTAACTGAACAAGATGATTGCTGGATGAACATGAACAGTTGCCTGGCAACACAGACTTTAGACAGGTTTGGAACAAGACAAACACAGCCCTCCTTTTGACCCACAGAGTCGACAGTGCGAGTGAAACAAACTTACTCTTTGAAATGGCAGCTCGGAAAAAAAAAAGAAAGAAAAAAAAGGTAAGTTTGAGGAAAAATGAAAGTTTACGAATTGGTAATTTCATCATATTCGCGTCACATTCACGTCACCTCATGCAACAGTGAACAGGTTATATGAATGTTTGACAAAGACGAGGCTGGATTTGACTGCAGCTTAATGGAAGATATCAGCCAGCCTGTAACAATGGTGCTTTAGTCCCTGAAAAGGCATCGCATGTGGATGAAAGGACACTGTAACCATGACTACCTGAGTATGGATCTATGCAGTCAGATGACAGGGATGCAGAGGTTGCCATGGCAGCACAATGAATGACTTACCAAGTGAAATGTACGCATACAGTGACTCTTGTAAAACCAAAAGGGCAGATTTAGGAAACATGTGAAACGAAACGGACCCGGGAAGGAATGGGAGGATCCGAACTGGCCAGTTTTATCACACGGGAAGCAGCTGGAGTTCAACTGAAACCCAATTGTCCATTGTAATGATGAACATAATTACATTAAGCGCTGGGGAAATACTAATACAAATACTGCGAGTCCAAGTGAGAGCCGGCTCCCTCCATCAACCACTACAGGAAGCGTGCGACTGTAGCTCCACAGCGGACGACACATCAGTGTATCTGTGAAACGCCTGCATGGATGAAAGCAGCATCCACACGCGGCTACAGGACTGGCCTTGGATTTGCTGCGGCTCTGAATGAGTGCATCGGTGTGTGTGAGTATGTGTGCGCGGCATGTGTGTGTCCGTGCATCATCGAGTCCACGTCATCAGCGGCTGAATCATATGTTGCAGGGATTTAACAATTTAGGGATCTCAGAGGTTCCAATTAGATGAATATATCGGCCATCTGTGATTGGAGCCCATCGCGTTTTTTTTTTTTTTTTGTCGTTTCATTGTTGCGAATTTAATGGTTTGCCGCCACCAGAATTCAACTCCATAAATTAATCAATGCGCAGTTTTAAGTGTATGAAAATAGGAACTGCCAGTTTTAATCAGGCAAGATTATGTGCATTCTTGTTGCACCAACGGATTTACTCATTTGCAGACTGAAATTGGAGACAACTTTCATTTGACACCATTGAATTATTTACTCAAGCAGTGTCAGACAGCTGCGCCGCTCGTCTACAGCGTATAACAATCATTTTATTCATTTTGCAAAGACACCAAATTTTTTTCATTTAGTTCAGTTTTGTGTGTAAGTAGGTGCAATTTATTTGCTCTTCCATGATTATATTTGCTGACAAAGGAACGTGGGGACTCCCAGCGGCTATGGAGACATGCACATGGATATCTGCCATTTCTTTTCTTTTTTTACATCTTGCCTGATTCTAACTGATTTGATTTGTTTCAGCAATTTCGCAATTTTAGGATCTCGCAGGCTCCACTATGAGAGCTTAACAACTCGCTACCTGGGAGGTTTCCATGTCCTGAACTTTTAAGAAATAACACCGTCTTGAATATAAATCACTGGAACCACAAACGTGGATTCCTGGACAAATATCATTACCATCTGCTGGACTGTGTGACAGGAAAGTTGCAGCTGTGGCACAGCAACGATGAAAAAGTGGTGCTGATGTTGATTTTCTTTTACATTTGCAACTGGCATCTGCTCGTGAGTCTCGTCAGTCACAGAGGTGGCTTTGTAACATCAGACCGGCCCGCTGATCGACGGGCCGTCTCCTGGACAACGGGGACGTCTCACTTGGCTTTGAGACCAAACAAATGCTTGCAATTTATCTAGTGGCATCCTCCACAGAGCTGTGAAACCAACTACCGGCGGCAACGCAAACAGCTCACGCAGCGCTCATCTAAACACGTTTGCTTATCTATGACAAGTCGCGTTTGCTGTGTTGCAAGATGAACTGTTGCACCCCCGCCCCCCGACTGAGTCGCGCACAGCTGAGAGGAGGGACATTTGACTGACTTTGCAACAACCCTCATCCTATCAAATTCCACTAATGGATGCATGACAGCTGAAGTTTCCGCTTGAAGGTTTTAATTACCGACTCTCGGCTTTCGCTGCTTTGGAGCAGAATGGCTCTCAGTGTATGGAAATCATTATATTGCTCTATCAATCATCACCACGAGGCTGGATTCTTAATGACTGTGTCGCGCATCCAGCCAGGACCTGCACCATATATATGAAGACGTTGGGCAAACTAGAACAAAAGTTTTCGTCGGAGTCTTTTGCTGAAATTAGGGATTTAACAAAACTGGTGATGAAACAGTTCATTCAATGCAAAGGGAACACAGCTATGCTAAAACATTCTCGCGGAACTTTCGCTGCAATCTGCCTAGCAACTGCTGAGGTGTCTCGCTCTGCAGCAAAAGACCGCAGTGCCACGTCAAACTTTGCCAGTAAATGTACTCATTATTGTCATTGTTGGGCTTTTTTTATTTACATGCATTGTTATGGCTATGCTTCAAAGAACACTGACTTCTCACTAATGTGCTGTGTTGCTCCCACGGCGAATACGATTGAGAACACAAGGCTTTAAAAAAAACTGTTGTTGCATGTTCAAGTGTAACGAGTCGAAACGCGAGCTTTAAAAGAAGATAATCTTCCCATGTGGGTGATTTAAACAGGGATCAAGTGAAAACAGATTTCCTCTCAAGGGAAGCCTGGTTACCTCTGGGATGCTCGGCATAGTCGGGTCTTTGGATGTCACCGGACACGGGCCTCATGGGAGTCTACACCAGGGGCCAAGCAGAGGACACACAGGTTACACCAGGAGATACACTTCCACCAACACTTATGAGAAAACCCTTAATCACGCTACGCACAATCTCTAATGATGTCTTACTGCTGCATTTCATCAGTCTTCCCGTTCCTTTCTGTTAAACTCGTTTGACACGTTAAAGTAAGTTTGCACCCGAATGAATAAAAACTTGTGGTTTTTGAAAGTTGTGTGTATCCGACTCATGTCGGAGGCTGGAGACTCTGGCCCTGCTCAAACCTGCATCGCATCTCTGGACTTGTGTTCTTAGTGCAAGCGTGAATGCATCTAACACACACCGAGATCCCATCACTCGGACCACATTTGGAGGTACTTTCAGTGAAGTATGTCTTTTATTCCGCGGCTGTGCAGACATCTCCCACTGAAACCCTGCCATCCCTGCAGAGGTCCTACTCGTCGCCCCAAAAGCTCACTCTCCATTCATTCTCAACGCCCATGGGGGTTCACATTTAAAACCCCCTGCTGAAAAAAAAAAAAAATTCAATCCTTGTCTAAAATTTGGCGAATATATTCAGTTGTAGCACAAGCTTTTCCCACCTAAATTCTTTCTGCTTTAAGTTTTAGAAATTTTACTTGATTTATTTTACACTTTAGCTTTGATTTCTGCAATTCTCTCCATACAGGAATTAATCAGTCCCCCCTTCAAGATCTGCAGCGGCTTCAAAATGAAGCTGCATTTTATTTTTTACTTTTTGGAACCCTATCAAAATATGTAACAAATATCCATGAGGGAATGTCAGATGTCTTTCGAATTAACAGCTTATGGACGTCAATTTTGCCCTCCTGCATTGTAAAACATGCCGTGAGGAAAAGACACCAATCAGTGCTCGTCTCTGGATCGCCATGAATCTTACTGACGTTGTTCATTTCACGGACTCCCGTTTCCTGGTGTGAGTTTGTGTTCGTCGTATGGTTACTGTGCAATATGATTCCTGAAGTTGTTAGACTGTTTTACCTTGAGCAAATGGATGATAATCTTAAATTTGTGACTGAGGTTTCTTGCTTTGGTCTTTTCAAAAAGTTGCAGATGCAAATGCCTCTCTCCTGATTTGGACATCCGGGCTTTTTGACACCAATCCCTGATCCCACGCCAGTGCTCTCCTCTCCCCAAGTTAGGATCTTCTACACTGTTTGGAACTCCATGGGATCTTTAATATACGGTGATATGAGGCTGCTTTGGTGCTAAAAGCTGTTGGCAGCCTGCTGTGTCTTAATGAAAGCTATGACAGGAGAAAGACGGAATTTATCACGACACTGATAAGATGGCTGATAAACGACCCGGTGCTGAACTGGAGCACCAGACTGGATCCATAATAGTCACATACAGGCGCTTACCCGCTTACTTCAAAAAGAACTGTGAAGTTGATCATTTTTAAATTACTTACATATTTATATGAAAAGGTTGGACCAGAAGATTCACAAGTCTACCGACTTTTCTGTGATGATTTCATCGGAATAATTCCTGTCATTCCTCTGGTCCAGGCTCCCTCGAGAAAAATCAATGATTTTACTGGGGCAAACTGGCTGCTGGGACCTGGTTCTGGGGCTCCCATCAGTTCAGCCGGGCCTTCCAGCACCAGTTTTTCCACCGCCTCTTTTGGCAGAGCTGATGCAGTGCTTATATTTGCGTTTCCAAGCTCTTTGGTGTATTCAATGTTTTTTTTTCTTCTGTCTTATTCAATCATCATGTAAAGCACTTGGATCAGCATTGGCTGTTTTTTGAATGCGCACTTGACTTCACATGTTGTCATATTGTTTTAGGAGCTCATGAGAAACGCGTCCTGGCCCGCGTCTAAGGAACCGCCGACTCAGCCGACAGACTGTTTGCAAACCGAAGTAAGTACCGATTCCTGCACCATCTGTGACTCCGCAAATTCTGAAGATATATTACGGAAGCGTCAAATACCACAGCTGCATTTGTGACAGAGGGCCGTAACTACAGTCGAGTATGAGGTCTGACGACGAGCCCGGCTTCTGAATGTTGCACTCAGCTTGGGGATGCAGGTCCCAGTCGCCCTCCCTTTTGTTACAATGTCGTTTTCATTTTGTTTATCATCTTTTTTTTCCAAGCTCCCGCAGCCGCGCCACTGGAGGCGCACCGACGTCGCTCGCCAGTTACAAACAGCGACATCGCAATTTGGTCTTCGCAGGACAAAAAAAAAAAAAAAATTCATGCAGAGGAGTATTTGCATGTGGAGCCGGGAAGTGAGACCTGATCGCAATTAGAGCCGTCCACTTTATGATCAGATCACCCTCGTTAATGCAGGTATGAGCAAGGTCTGACCTCACACCTTGGTTTAGCATATTAGATATTTCAAAAAACAAATCCAATGGTTGAACATTAAAAGCAACTTATCTATAAACACGGAGGTTTATCTCTGGTGGGAAGCCAACTTCTACCTGTTATAGTAGATGATCAAATTGTGCAAATCAGCGCAGCATTATTTATCCATCTCTGCACTCGAGTCCATACATTATTCATTTTTTTTCCCAAATCACAAACGCTATGTGTGCGAAATTCTAACGCTCCTGAGCAAGAGATAGGATAATTTACCAGTGGGTAGTGAGGGCGAAGTTTCCCTGTGTAGCGGTAGCCAGGCCACGGGTCTGTGTTGATGTCGTTCTCCACACAGTTCTTGGATTCATTCTGGTTCTTGTCTTCCTCTGATGAAACACAACACAACACGTCTCTACAGCATCTGGCACCTCGGTGTCAGCTCACAGTCGGGCATCATGCACTCTTCGCTTTTATTAAAAGGGAAGCTGGTTTCTAAAGCCTTCACTCATCCACCTGCGCCATTAACTAAAATACTGTGAATAGGTGCGCCACAGAACTTGACACTTGAGAAAGCACATCCGACAGCGATCACCGATACCCACTTGCTTTTTTGTGCAGCAACTTGTGAGACACCCAGCTGCCTTTAAAGCATTCCTGGAAATGAAAATGACAAGAAAAAAAAACTCTTACATGAGGGGTTAAATGAGAGACAGAGTGCACAAATGTGTAATGATCGCATGCACAGTCACGGCCATGATCTCGCACAAGCGCCATTTAATACAATCTCAACTGGGGCCGCAAACTGGTGATGATTTTTGTTGCTGATTAGTCACATTCTGGTTTGTGTGCTCACCCCTGCAAAAAATTATAGAAAATGAAGGGATGTCGTGTTCGTGACTGATCTGCTAATAATGGTCTTATTCGATGCTTGTCAGTACCACAAGACAAAGAGAAGCAGCAAAGCCTCATCCCGGAAGCAGAGGCTGTCTGGGTGGCATTTACGTCCGCAGAGCAAACTGATCATCTAATTACCAGACTATACCTTTCAGTTTTCCAGCAAATACCCTCGGGGTGTTTCTGTCAGTATCTCCCAACACAATGGCACTAAAATTTGTCATGATACTCAATCATATCCTCGTCCAGCTGAACAGTTAAATAGCGGGGAGGTGACAGGAAATACAGAGAGGAGGGGGTCGGGTTGCACGGCCAGAACTGCAATCACAGCAAAGGCCACAAAGGTCAAATACCAAAGTACTAAAAGAGCATAATATCTGCCACTGGACCAGACTATTTATAAAACCATTTCTTTAGGTGATCAACCTAAGAGTGAAGCATTTCCCTCAGAGAGCAAAGCTGATCGACTCAAAGCAGAACTCTACTGAGGAGGCATGACGCCATACTGGAGGGTTCTGCGGTATAAACACTTTAAAAAATAGACTTCTGAGACTTTCTTACAATTAATTAGTGCGTTTTCAGATAAAGCAGGCAGCGGTTTTCGGAACCACGCCGACTCTTTAAGTGTGACTACTTTTTTTTTTTTTTTTGACGAGCTACCTTCGCTGTTTGAATGAGAGTCGCACTGGCAACAGGTCAGCCGGCGCCGAATGTCCAAACAAACGTTGCTCAGCCAATTTTTTTTCCCTTTTTATTTATTTATTTATTTATTTATTTATTTATTTATTTTTGATTGCGTGGGTTGCCTGCGTGGGCCACCGCCGGTTGATCTTTAAACCGACGGGGAGGAGAGGAAGCGCCGGGACGAGGGTCAAAGCATCGCGGCGGCGGCGAGCAGGCGAGCTGTCACGCAGCGTCAACTCCGCCAAAAAAATAAAAAAATAAAAGTGCAGCCTGTTGCGTTCGCGAGGGCAGCGTGGAAACTGCACCTCCTGCGATGAATAACGCGCACGTCGTCGGGCGCATAAAAACAAAAACACGTACGTGCGCAACACGCTGGCTGAGATTTGGCCGACAACTTTTATCACCAACTTTAGCTAACCAGCCAAGGAGGAGGGAGGTGGGGGGCTAGCAAGCGTTTTAAACGCCTTTCCCTGGCCCAGCGGGGCAGAGTTACTACCAGGTACTGGCCCCATCGGGTCCAGGTGTTCTGCGTTACAGTTCGGGAGCTCGCGGCGCTCGTTGGCTGCGTTAGCAAACACGCTATTAATGGCTAAACCGAGCACCTGCACATGTCCACCTAGCCTGAAAGTTAGCAGCCTCGTGATAACACGCAGGGCCTCGGTGCGCGGCTGCCGCGGGCGTTTCTACCGGGCGGGTCGAGGAAGGGAGACGCTACCTGGGAGCAGAAATAGGAGCCTTGAATTCCGAGCTTGATACATGTGGGGCACTGGAGTTTGGCGTCCTTGCTGCAGCCCTCTGTCTCACACTCCCTTCTAGCCTCGGTGCTCGCCATGCCTTCGTCTGCAGGAGGGGTGGAGTCGCGGGGAAGCGGCCGGCCGCCGGGCGCCGCCAGTGCGCATGTGCGCGGCGACGCCGTCACGTTGCGCAGCGCGGTCCAATCACCAGAAACTTTCCAAACAGAGATTTGTAAGATGGCGACCGCCGAACCGGTGAGCACTTTCTCTTTTAAGAAAAAGAAACATTTAAAAACAGTTTTTTTGGGGGGGGCTCTTCTCGCCGCAGCGACGGGGCGCGTTCGCGACTAGCGTTTCGTCAACACGCCCGGGCGTTCGCCCTCCGACGGAAAACGGGGCAGCCGTCGCTCCCTCACGTGTTGTTTTGGCTCGTTTCAAGTTTGTCTGCCGTGCCACGACCGAGGCGTAAAGGCGGAATGCTTTGCGTGCGTGTGTGTGTGTGTGCGCGCGCGCGCGCGTGTGTGTGTGTGTGTGTGTGTTCTCCCAACTTTTAGGCTGACGTTATGGCTAACCGATGCGCCGCTCACTCGGGCTCCGCTTTCCGATTGAGACAGTTTGCGGCAGCCTGGGTTATCCGCGAAAATACACCCCCTTTGACAAACGAAAACCGCTCCGTGCGTGTTGCGGGGCTGCCGCGGGCACACGGCGCGGCACTTTTTTTTTTAAAGTTCAAGCTGTCAAAAAAAAAAAAAAAAATGAGGCGACACCGTTCTCTGCCGACCCCTGTGACGCTACGTTAGCTGCCCCACGCACCCGCGGCGGCGCTAACTTTGGCAGCTAGGTGATGGCGAAACGCCGTACATTTTTAAAAGTTTTAGTGCCTCCGCTCGGCGCAAACGCCGCGTTTTTGAAACTCAACGTTGAATTCAAAAGAAGTCCCCCCCCCCCCCCCTTTTTTTAAAAAAAAAAAAAAAAAAAAAAAAAACCGGGCGGGGCCCCCAA
>CAAKHG010020825.1:10818-30617 GCA_901007715.1 Dactylopterus volitans
CCCCCCCCCCCCCCCAACCCCCCGCTCCTGCTGGTCTCCAGGAAACCACCCCTAGTCCACCTCTGCCTGATGAAGACGGAGCCGAGGACGGCGGAGAGACCAGCCAGGAGGTTGTGAACCCCGAGGCCTACATCAAGCACCCCCTCCAGAACAGGTGAGGGGGTCGGCCGTTTAAGTGTGTTTGAGGGAGCCGCCGTCCGCGTCGCAAATGTGATCTGACATTTAAATGTTGAGGCCCGTGTGTAATGGCGAAATGTCGAAAGGTCGCCCCCGGGAAAGTGCGATGATATTCTCTCGGCGTCGATGAATCATTTGATTCAGTCCTGGAGAAACGACGGCGCAGTACGTTGACTTTATCATCAAGGTTGAAAACCACGTCCGATCAAATGTTTTTCTCTGTCTGGTAACACCTGCTATATCAGGTTATTATTTTTTTTTTAACATTTTTAACATTTTCTTCTGCCTCTGTGGGAAGATAGGGACATAAAATAATCATAATAAAGCCTTGAAACATGCCGTTCTAAATGGTATGAATTTGAATTTGCAGGGGTGGTCAGACTAAACATCACATTTGAAGATGCCATCCGGTGCTTTCAGAGCTTGTGTGGGGTATTTGTCACTATTTTCTAGGGACAGAATAAACTCGGTGACCTCAGCAGTTTGGAACAACATCGGGACGCTGTCCTGCTGCGACTGTCGTGCATAAATGTGTCAACCTTCATGTCATTGCTGCAGAAAAGCTCTAAGTTGTTAACCCAGTTTTTATAACGCAGTGGTTTACATAATTTTTTGGTTTTCTGCGATGGAAACTTTTTTTTTTTTCTTTTTTTTTACCTCTAACCCTGGTACCATTTAGGCCTGTTGACTGGACTTGACCTGCTAAATTTTATTAAAAACTGGAGAAATAGCAGTGAACCTAAACATTTGACCAGTATTGTATGTAAAATGAAGCATTGCACAAATACTTTACATTCATAAATGATAGAAATTAAGACGTGCAATGTTTTGATTTGGGCCAGCATTTGATATAGAATAGATAACAGAAACGTCATTGCTTAATAGTTTCTGTTAAATAGGGACTCTAGTTGCCCCCAGACGGGCATGTCAGGCTACATAAACAAGAAATTTGGTGACTTATACATTGTGCAATTGTTTAATTTCCCACCCCCAATACACACACACACACATACACACCCCTTTCAATACAACTGAATGGAGGGCTCACATAAAAGTAAAAGGGAGTCATGAATTGACCATTCACTGAAAACAATGCATGCTGTATTCATCAAGAGGAAGAACAGAATTCCATCATTAAATAAATAAATAAATAAATAAGAATACATGATGAGGGGGTAGTACTTCATCTGAACTGGAACGTTTGCTTTTTAGAATGATGATCCATATCCTTAATTCTTTTTCCATTGCATTGCATAGATTTATACAGTTCACTGAAGACCGTTGCACAGCAGAAACTACAGAACCTCACATATCGGTGGAGAATCAGCTGCACCGCTATAGTTACACGTTAAAAACCATGATTTTTAAACTAAGCTCATTTTCAGCTTCACGTATTGAGAAATCAGCAGTAAATTTATGCGAAAATAACAGTTTGCCTGTTGTTAAATAGTCTAATTATGGGCAAGCCACACAAGTAGCACTGCAACTTTTCTTTGATAATTAATCGGTCAGTTATTTTCTCAAATAAACAGTTTTTTTGTAAATTAAACGTTGAAATATAATACATTATAATATACGTATGATCGTATTTCTCAATGTCCTGAAGTGTCTTGTTATATCCCCAGTCCAGAGATATTCAGCTTAGAGGAGTAATTAGACCAGAAAATAAATTATTCACATTTAAGAAGCTGGAAACTTTTTTTTCCTCCCTTTTAAAAACAAATCAAACCCATTACTTCATTATCAAAAGAGTTAATACTCATAAATAATGTAATGGTCGACAGCTAACAGTTTAATCATTGCAGCTCTAACCAAACGCTATCATGTAGAAAAATGATATACCATGTCTGCAGATAGTGGTTCAGCGGTGAACATTGTTATCTGCGGCTGCCTTTTATTACAGCAGATAGCGTCTCACAGTTCAAACACATGCAGTCTGCAGGACTGGACACTTTAATTTCCCCACAGAAAAGCCGTGATTGTTTGTGATGGCAGACGATCGTCCAAGGTGCTCCGCCGCCTCCTGTTCAGGAAGGTTCCAGCTCCTGACAGTGCCGCATACGGGGGGAGGAGCGCCGGATTGATTCACATGCATATTTACACACGTTAAAATCGCACATGGATGTGCGTGTCCAGTGGGGTCGAACAGGGGAGCCAAAAGGCCAAGTGCCAAATAAACGAAAAGTTTTATCCTCCGGACATGTTTTTAATTAACTCGTGGGTGCACAACTCAATCCCAGCATTCAGCAGAAGGCAGATAAAGACCATCAAAGGGACTGAAACAATACGCGCTGCCTCAGATAATCAGATTTTGAACTTTTTCGTAGCGGACCAGTACGGTGCCTCTGACGGGACTTTATCATATAATATCTATATAATTTCATCTCACCAATAACTATTGGCAGACCTGCCACCGTGCTTTCTTTGTGATACTCTAAACAGTGGCATTTTTTTATTTGTTATTCCGGGGTCTAAAGAGCTTAGGATAGCTCCCGAGTTAAGGAAGATTCACCGTCAAGCAAGTAATTGGACCACAAGAGTGACGGCGTGATTTACTGAGCCGTTTTGTGTCGGCAGCATCCAGGTGCATCCATACGTCCCTCATCTGCTCCGGAGCTCCATGGCTCTCCGCGACTTTTGTTTACCTCTGGCTTAATTAGGGTCTTGTTTCACTTATGCAAATCCCCCTCCTTGTTTTTCACCCCAACAGATGGTCCCTCTGGTTCTTCAAAAATGACAAGAGCAAAACATGGCAGGCCAACCTGCGACTCATCTCAAAATTTGACACGGTTGAAGATTTCTGGGCGTGAGTCACAATAAATCTCTCGCCGGCTTTTTGTTTTTGCTGCAACGCCGTGGCGAAGATGCGGCACCGACTTTGGAATAGTGCTTGATCAGATTGCTGCTGTGCTCTGCTCGTTTTAGACTCTACAACCACATCCAGTTGTCAAGCAACCTCATGTCAGGCTGTGATTACTCCCTCTTTAAGGTATGTCTGTTTATGCAACTGTGGAGCGAGTGAAGACTTGAGTTGCAGGTTAAATCAGATCAACTCTTTTGCGTGTCAGTATTTGACAAATTCATCATGTGCTCACACATTTTTTTCGGGGATGCAAGCAGATTAGTCTGTCAGTAAGGCGAAACCGCAACATCTTACAACCTCAGCGCCCAGTTCTGCTCTGCCATCAGGAAAAATACGAAGCTGGAATCTTTGGCGCAAGAGTTCCAAATTGTAAAAGGGTCAGCCCAGGAAGACGCAAGTTGCCGTGGATTTTAATTTATTTATTCATTTTTATTGTCTAAACCTTGTCTCGCAACTCAGGAAAAGGCTGATCTGACCTGAGGTGATGACGGAAAAGGAGAAGCATCGGTGGAAGTCTAGTTATTTGAATGGCAGGAGGCGTCTCACAGCCGCTAATTATACTGTGTTTGAGAAAAGGCCAGTGATCAAATATGACTGTGGCCTTTGATTATCAAAATCGTTAGCTGGATCGTGCCTGCCAAAGGCTAACGCGTGGTATCTTCAGTTAAATCTGCATAATTGGTTTATCAAGACCCGCAGAGACGAGATATTTTAGATCTGGAACTCTTGGAAAAAACGCAGCTTCTACAAGCAGCCCCCCAAAAAAGTCAAACATTCACCATGACTAGCTTGAAAAGGCTCATTTGACGTAATTCATGAACGTCGCCGCGGGGCGGTGGTCTGACGTGTGCGTCTCGGCTGTTTGACCTGCAGGACGGCATCGAGCCCATGTGGGAGGACGAGAGGAACAAGCGCGGCGGGCGCTGGCTGATCACGCTCACCAAGCAGCAGAGGAGATTAGACCTGGACCGCTTCTGGCTGGAAACTGTAGGTCTGGCGGTTGCCGCGGCGCTCCGCTTACTCAGACAAGTGGCCACTTATCGTTTCTCGAAACCTCCTCCGCTGACAGCCCCGAGTTTAGCTCTACCACTCTGTCATCACTTTGTCTCGCCGTGATTGTGGGGGGCCGGGGGTGGGCGGGGTGGGAGGGGTTACAGCCTCTCAGAATTCCAAACAACCAGCCTGCTCAATCTGCTCCAAATTTGACCCGCCCGCTGCCGAGTCGGCAGTTCATGCAGAGTTGCGCCGCGCAGCTCTAAAGGTCAGTGGCGGCGATACACAGGCGCCTCGCGAGCTGTCCATCAGCAAACAGCACTTACTGTACTGTCAATATTGCTGCCGCTGGCCAATCAGGGCGGAATGGGGTGATTTTCACCATGAATGATTGTGGGTCGGGGTTGGTGAAGGCCGATTGTTTCGCCCTGATCCGGGGCTGCACACTGTATTACAGCTGGAACTCGGGGGGCTCAGTGGAGGTGCTCACAAAAAGGGGCATCGCTGGAGGAAATCACAAACTCATCAGTTGATATCTGGGTGCTCTGGACCGTTTATAATCAGGCTGTGACGTAATGAAATTATGATTAATTCTGATGAATGACGAGTCTTCAGAGTCGACACAAACCTGGCGTCCTCTAGCTGCTGTACAGGGCAGAGTGGAAGCTGCAGCACATCACAGCATTATGAATGATTTAAACACACTCTTACACCAGCAGCACTGAGAGTGTCCTCATGGCTCAAGTCTGCTGACAAAAAAAGACACTTTTCTATTGGAATAAATGTTTTTTATTCCGGCTTTTGTTACTTTACAGCAGCCCAGTGATGTTATCCCCAGTAAATAGTTGACTGAGAAAATTGGGGGACTGTTTTTGCTGACGCTGGTTTGTCTTTTAACGTGACATTTATTTTAGAGGTTGGGAGCCTTTCAAAATTCTTTGAACATTTGGAAATTGGGCACTAGAAACCCTTTTCCTTACAAGTGCACTGGAACCAACCAGACACAACTGCCTGCTTCTCTGAAATGTCGTAGCTTGGAGACAAAGTGAGAAGTCGAAGACCCCACTGAATTGTGAAAAAACGTTAGAATAAAAGCACTGAGACGGTGGCAGCAAACAATGAGTTCAATGTCAGTGCTGTGATCCTTCTCCAGCTCCTGTGCTTAGTCGGAGAGGCCTTCGACGACTACAGCGACGACGTCTGCGGAGCCGTGGTCAACATCCGCACAAAAGGAGACAAAATAGCGGTCTGGACGTCGGACTACGAGAACCGGGAAGCGGTAACACACATAGGGTGAGGCAGCCCGCTGGCCTGCGCCTTCCTGGCTTCCTGCAGGCGTAAATGTCAGCCACTCACTCTTGTCATGTTCCCATCGACAGGAGAGTTTACAAGGAGCGCCTGGGGCTCCCCATGAAGATGACCATCGGCTACCAGTCTCACGCCGACACGGCTACCAAAAGTGGTTCAACCACCAAGAACAAATTTGTTGTTTGAGAAGTGCCTTCTGTGCCTCTTTCATCCTCTTGTCTTATTTGTTGTTGGTGCGTATGTTTACTTTGCTGCAAAAGACTCTGCTGCGGAATGCAATCTGGAAGACAGACCCAATCCAAGACCACCACACGCCAAGTGTTTCCATAGCCTGGCCAGGACCTGGACCACCAGGAGGAACCCACCCAGCACCCCACACACACAGGAAACAGACGAACCCGCATCTTCCAAAACACTAACAATGAGAGGTATTAATTGGGGTTGGCATTTTAAGTGCTTCGTAGTCGATTGAAGAAACTTGTGTTGATAATTTTTTTTTTTTTTAATGGCAGGGAATCCTGAAATGCAAAAAAATAAATAAATAATGTATAGTTCTCCCATTTTTTACAGCATCAGTGATTTGCTGTAGTCCGTTATGACATTAAACCCTTTTAATTTATTGTATTAATTCGCCCAAATATTATCAGATTGTTAGGACTCTGTTTTATGCTCTTCTTTTTTTTTGCCTTGAACTGTTGCACGTAATCGACCTTTTTAAAAAAGTATTTCATGACTCATGTTCCTTTGAGTGTTAATATAATTAAAACATTGGTTTTGCAATTATTAGCAGTAAAATTGTGGGATTTCTTTTGCAGCCAATTGTTGGTACCTTCCTGGTTAGCAACAGCAGGCCGTTTGACTGGCGGTCGCGCTGCATGGAAGCATCCGACCGCTATTAGATTACAAGACAGAATAGCAGAGGATTTTTTTTAACAGTCCAGCTGATAGCATCTTGTAAGCGGTCGACGTCCCAGTCTTCAAAATAAAATAACACAGACGCCATGAATCATAAGAGAAATCCCTTTTCGAGCCAGCTTAGGCTTCCCCATCGCCCCCAGCTAGCCTGAAAGTGCCAAACTGAAACCCACCCACCCTCCTCCTCCACCCACCCTCCATCATCCTGAGATTCTTTGAAATGTCAGCATAAAAAGAACTTTGAGAGAGGGAGAGAGGAAAAAAAAAGGTTACTCTGGGCTTCTCATCTCAGTTCATTGCTACTCGGGGAGCTTTAAAAATGCCACTTTTAACATGACAAATGTCAGCGTGGTCTCGAGAAGCAACATTCTCTAAGCCAGCAGGCGAACCACTAGATCCCTCTTGATCTGATGAAGCGTTAAGTGACTGTAGGAAGTTTTCATGAGACCGGTGAAGTAGCGGCGTGGCAACGCCGGGGACCTTTAAAGGTCGGCCGATCTCCCGTGCGAGATCCTTCGAAGGCAAAACTGCGACTGCATGGTGTGTACAGTCGTGACACACCACCCAGACTTCAACGGGAATTCTTAATAATCGGAGAGAACCCGCACGCGACACATGAAACAACAGCTTGACATTTTTTTTTTTTACCCGACTTGCTTAACATCATGAGAAAACTGCAACTGTGGCAACTGTGCTGTGGCGGAGTTCTGCCTCGGCGGCGGTGAAATGAACCGGCATCGTTCCGCAAAAGCCGGGCTGCTCGCTCCCGGGACAGCTGCCGCACGCTGCTGCTCCGCTGCGGGTCCATCTATCAAGGGGCTGAAGTGCGACGTTCATTCGTGAATCGGCGAATCTCCGCCTGAGCTCTGCATCCTCAGAGCGGCCCCCGGGCCCGTCACACGTGTCCATAACGAGCGGTAGCTGCAAGGGCGAGTGCTTTTCGAGAGATTCTGCTGTCCAATCTGAACGCTTATAATGTTATTATACTGTAAATGTGTATAAATGCTGTAAAATATTGACTTGCATATTGCCCAATCCACTAAAACTATAAACTCTGTCTGCTCATGGTCTTAAACCATCTGCTTCTCTTTTGCACATCCTGTCATTGGTAGAGATTTAAAAAAAAATAAATAATGTTTCTAATTTCACATCAAGTGCCAAACAATCCAAGTACCTGTTAATATCTGGAAATGTAACTATTTTACAGTATGAGGAAAAAAATAAATGCCTGTTTTGTCTGCATACTGCATGTATGTGTTTACTGTACGACGGCGTCACTTCCTGCGGGTGTAAACGTCACGCTCTGTGCTGGCAGGTGGACGCCAGGCCGCCGCTTGATTAAATCGGAGCTGGAACACGGTCGCATTCAAAAAAAAGAAAAAAAAAAGGCTGCGATATGGGAGTCACTGCTGTCGGGTTCGCACTGCACGTCTCCGAATGTTAAAAATACGTGACGAGGGTTCGTTTTTTTTCATCTCCGTGGCAGGAGACGGGTGAAAGGCTTCAGAAACGTACCATCAAAGATGAGTGTTTATGTTGCGTTCAGCCAGCAACTGTAATTAGGACATTACATTGTGTAATACCCTCGCAAGTGACGGATCTAAGCCGCAGCTATTCGCAGAGCACAATGCTTTATCAGCCGACCATTGTGTAGATGGCTGATCAATTTCCCCAGGGTCCGCTGGGGTGTTTATTTCTCTCTCAGCTGCGTGAGGATCAATGGCGGGATTTGTTAACCCAGATTAAATGGACAACGAGCGTAATCAGAGAGGCAGTTAACCTGCGCCGCGGCCCTCGCGGCCGAGGCTCGGATTACATTTGAAGCCCCGGGCAAATACAGTCGCCGCGTACAGTATGTAGGGAAAAACACGCAACGGCGGCCCGGGGCGCAGCCGTGCGGCGCTGAGGCAGGTCGTTGAACGCATCGCGGGGTTTCAGGTATCGACCCGAACTCCGTCTGAGCTGCTCGTGAAAAGGAGCAAACTCCTGACAGCCAACCAGGAAGGGTTCAGCAAATGGTCCCCGCGTTAGCTCCCAGTGCACGCGCACATTGATTTTAACATTTTTATCGAGCGCCTTGGACCAGCACCTAGTTATTTTTTTTTTTCTAAACTTCCGACCTGCCTGTGAGCTCCCGGCGGCCCCAGGAGCTCCACGGCCCCGGGTGCAACTTTTTTTTTTTTTTTTGTCCTGCGTTAAAACTGCCACAGAACTGGAACGTCACGTGCCGATAAAGTATGAACAGATGAGAGTGAGGCGGGAAAAGATTGTGATAAAACTCGCACATGTTCCTGTGAATCTCTGACCGCTAGCTTAGCGCAAAGACAGCACAGCTAAATTATTTTTCTAAAAGGTTAAAAAAAAAACCCAATCATCTCATAAATTCACATTGAAACATTTTTATATTTGTTTGTTTCGTCGGCGTGAAAACTGAAACCATATATTTCGGTTATACATAAAATCAACCATAACGCTTTGACCACGGCATGTTTATCATAGAAATGTAACGCAACATTGAATATATTTGAGAGAGGCGTTAACATGTTTTAATGATCCTTATTGGAACTGTAATTTTTTATACTTTTGAACTGTAGTGGGTTATACTGAGAGGTGTCCCTAATATTGTGTCACCCTAATGAGTGGGATTACCAAAATACACATGCAGTGGTCATAATGTTTTGGCTGATTGGTGCCCGACCGTTTCTTAACGACGCTGACCTCCTCCTCCTCCTCTGGCTTTGTGCTGATGCGAAGCTAAACTAGCAAAAGCTATAAGTCACTCTATTTACAAATCACACACTCACACGGTGGCAACGTCAAACGAAACCCCTGCAGCTGAATCCCGCAAAATTTGTCCTCGTGCAGATTTTTATTGGGTGAAACTCGCCCTCTTCGCTGGCTACTTGGCGTCACCTTTCAGTCTCCATGCGACCGACAGAGGAAATATTGAGCTCTGACGTTCCTCGAGCTTCATCGCGTGACTCAGATTATTTACAGGGCTGATGACGAGGTCGCTTGTGTATCTTCCGCATCAGGGCAGCGGGAAATATAGGGCGCATTTCCCCCCGGCTGCATGTCGCCTGTGATGTGAACAGGCTTAAATAAGATGTGGGACATTCTCCAATGGGGTGGGCGGGGTTATTTCCCATGTTCCTCAGCTGAACACATGATAACGCTTTGCGGAAAACAAATTCTCTAAATGTCAAAACGAATCCCCGGAGATATTTCTAATTTCCCCACTATTTGGTCATATTGTGACTTTTAAGATTTTTTTTTTTTCCTCCTCGTTTAATCATCGCTACAAATCGCTTCGCCCTTTTCTTTTCTTTTTTTTTTTTTAAACTAATTGACAAATCACCGTTTAGTGTGGATTGTGCTAATTAACAATGATTTGTGTTTTTGCAGCGGTTTTCAATCCCGTCCTGGGAGGGCCCCCCTCCCTCGCCCATCACCCATCACCTCCACCCCCCCGCCGGTGCGGCTTGTTATCTAACTTACCGGGTGGTTAATTGCATTTAATTACATTCACCTGGCATCACAGGTGCCAATTCACTCATTATTACTCCTGCTGGATTTTTTTTTTTTTTTTTCCTTAAAAAGAACAGCGGGACTTAGAATCCGCAAGATGTGACGCCTCTGCATTGAAAATGAAATAAAAGACCATCTCAAAAGGTCATTTATCCTAAAATAGGGGCGGGGGGTCACGCGGTCGATCTGAATTCTTTTGAAACGGCTTGAAGATATGCAATCAGTGGAATTGTCTCCGTAATTTGAGCGGCGCATTCATCCCATTTTCAGAGGCTGCTGAGGTCACAACTGGCAGCGCTCGCGCAAACCGGAGATAATGAGCGTCGCCCTTTTGTGCAGTTTCATGGTATTCGCGCCCGGGGTTATGTATCAAATTGGTTGGTTAATAATGGCCCCCGCCGTGCTGCGCGCGTCGCTCATCTGTGACAAATGAGCTCAAGAGTTTCAGTGGTCATATTTAATATGTCGTCTTGATTTATTGATGTGAATATCTTCCCGCTGTTTGGTTCGTGGAGGATTTTGTTGTGACACGGCCGGCTGCTCATGTGAAAGGCGGCGAAGCAGCGGTTCTTCCTCTGCTTCCTCTGCTGAGCGACTGCGGGAGCACAATTTTTGAATGTGACTGCATTGATATGACGTTGTTGCGATGACAGTAATTTATAAGGGAAGCATTCATGCCAAAGAAATCCATGAGCCATTTGTTCTTTGATTTTTGATGAAGTTGAACTGTACTGCGTTATCATCATGCATATGATTTGGATGATCAAAATATTTGGGACACCTCTCAGTTCAACAGTATTACAACAGTTTTACAGTCAGATTACAGTCCCAGTAGCAATCATTCGAATATGTCAAAAGCTCTCTCAAACCGATTCGAACGTTAATAGGAGACATTTAAGAGACATTAATACGACGTTGCTCTCATGAGTTACACATGACACAGATTTATAAAAGAAGGATTCATGCCAAAGAAATCCATGCGCTTGTGTGTTCTATTAAATCTTTCAGTTCTGAAATCAACGAGTCAAACGTTAATGCGAAACATTTCAGAAACATTAATACGACGTTGCTCTAATGAGTTACACTTGTACGGCTGTGTAGTGCCTGTGTAGCGGGCGGTGTAGCGGCTGTGTAGCGGATGTTTAGTGCCTGTGCAGTGGGTGGTGTTGCGGTTGTGTAGCGGCTGTGTAATGCCTGTGTAGCGGCAGCTGTGTAGCGGGCTGTATACTGTGTAACGGGCGGTGTAGCGCGCGGTGTAGCGGGCGGTGTAGCGGCTGTATAGCGGGCGGTGTAGCGCCTGTGTAACGGGCAGTGCAGTGCCTGTGTAACGGGCGGTGGAGCAGCTGTGTAGCGGCTGTGTATTGCCTGTGTGGCGGCTGTATAGCAGCTGTGTAGTCCCTGTGTAGCGTGCGGTGAAGCAGCTGTGTAGAGAGCGGTGTAGCAGCTGTGTAGCGAGCGGAGTAGCAGGCGGTGTAGCAGCTGTGTAGCAGCTGTGTAGCAGGCGGTGTAGTGACTGTGTAGCAGCTGTGCAGGGGCACTGCACTCCAGCATGGTCGGCTGTAATTACAGACGTTCCTGCTCCTCCAAACCAGGTTAAATTTTTTTTTTTTCCATGCACGCGCATCCGCAGTAACTTAAATGCCCCGCTGAAAAAAAAGGTATGAAATCATGGTACTCGCTGACACCCACGCGCAGTGACGACGCTCCGATGGTGAGGGCGAGAACAGCATGAATCAGAATACAGTATGTATCCCTCAGAGTACATTAAGAGCCCGTCTCTGGGCCTGTCTGGCTTCATTCTCAGGGCTCCCTCACATCCAATCAACTGCAAACAGGCCGGAATGAAAAGCACCAGGGGCAGGATTTCCGGTGCGGAAAGGCGACTCAGCGCTTCCCGCTTTGGTTGACCGGTGGAGTCTAAAATCCTTATTTCACGCACTGTATCTGCTGCTGCCGGTAAAATGGTGACACCTCACCATTTTTTTTTATAGCAATCATAACTCCCCTCTATCTCGTGCTCGGCTTGTTCCTCCATCTCCCTCACCAGAGCCGCGTGGGGCACTTTTATTCAAACGCAAAATAAGCCTTTGCATCTATTGTTAATCTTATTTGAGGGAATTATGGGAGCCGATACACATAATAAACAGCACAGCGATGTTCCAAGCAGACGAGTTGTTGTTGGGAAGGTTCAAAGAAAAAAAAATTGTTTGTGATGAGGGGGATAGTTAGAATTATGATGCGTTTACGCTGAAATTCCCCAAATCATCTCATGAAAAGACCCCTAAAGCGCAGATCCCCCACTTCCTTCACCCACCCCCAAATCCCTCTTGATGTTTCGGGCATCCACAGCAGTAGGAGGTAAACGGTATACACGGTTGCACAGTATAATTGCATATTCTGCTAATTAAATGGAGACGTCAGGTTAGCAGGACTCATAATTGCCTCTTTTCCAACTTTATGGGGAAAAAAAACGCCACCGTGTAACAATAATTACTGGAGAATGTGAGCTTGTAGGAGGTGAACTATTCTTAGTGTGAAACTTGTGCATAAGAGGAGACGTCAACGCGTTTAGCAATTAGTCTGTTAGGACCCTTACAGGACTGTTTATGTGGGTTCACTGGAGATGTTTCCACATTTAATTGGGCCATTTCATGGCGCAAACAAAATATGTATTAAGCTATTTGTCGATAATACGAAACATTAAACAAATTTGAGTTGGTCTTAAAAACAGAAAAAAACTATTTACTCCCCTATGCTGCATCAGAAAAAGGCAGATTTTTTTTTTTTTAGTTTTCCTAATTTGGTTCTAAAACAGAAAATTCAAAGAACAAATGCCAACACTACAAATAAATATATGAATTCTGATTAAGAGGTTGAATCATCGTGCTGCATGGTCATTTGGAAGAACAAACAAACGACAGGACATTAAATAAGAAATATTGAAATGGTACCTCCATATATTCTGTAAACATGAAAAACTACATATTTAATCATTAAACAATGCCAAAGAAGCATCAGCGCTAGAGGATGTATTTACAGTGTATTTATACATCAACAGTTCATTGACATCGTACAGTAATTAACTCTCTCTGGCTATTTGGAGTCACTGACAGCAACGGCAACACGCTGTCATCTTGTACGGTTGCCATGGAAAACGCTTCAGCATTAAATGTGGCATCCGCTGCTGAATGTAAGTCCGACGCCGGTCCGCTTTGTCTCCACTGAATCCTGATGGAATTATGTTTTTATAATTCCGGAGTAGGCCACCTCTGACTGTCTGTTTTGTTTTGTTTTTTTCCGCTGAAAGCTGAAGCTCTTCCAGATGGTACCCCTCCCAGTCGACGAGGTACTGGCAGCCCTACGGCGGACGGCTAACAGTTGGGAACAGGCCAGTTCAACACACTGATAACCTTTTCAGGATCCATCTGGATCAGCCCCGGTGAAATGAGGAACCCCAGGAACGACACTGTAGTCTGGTGGAACTCACGTTTCTCTGCCTTCATGGACAACTGGGGCTGGAGCAGCTGGAGCTGCAGCACCTGGCGGACGTGAACTACATGTTCCTCTTCGGTCTGGGAAAAGATCAGACTGTCATCGAGATAGACAAAGAAAAAAAAAGATAAGACATTCACCATGTCTCGGAGGACATCATTGACTAAGGACTGGAAAACAGCGGGGGTGTTGGTTAGGCCGAATGGCATCACAAGGTACTCATAGTGACCACTAAGGGTGTTGAATGTCGTTTTCCACTCATCTCCTTCACAAATCCGAGCAAGGTGAGAAGCATTGCATAGGTCCAGCTTAGTGAAAACTCGGGGACTCAGAGGCAGACGAGATGAGCGGCAGAGGGAAACGGTTCTCCACCGTGATGTCATTTAGGCTGCGGTAATCAATAAAGGCTGGAGGGTATTGTCCTTCTTTCCAGCACCAGCAGGAGAAGAAGAAGGACGGATGGTCCCTGCCGACAGCGCGCCCTGGATGTATTCGTCCATGGCCTTCCTCTCAGGACTGGAGAGACAGTGCAGACGACTCTTGGGTGGTCCTGTCTCAGGGAGAACCTCTATGGACATGACTCAAACTTTGTTAAAAACCTCCTCCAGGTCCAGGTAAATTTCAGGGACCATGGACAGGTCTGGAAACTCAGAAGGGGAATCAGCGGCCTTGGAGGGAACAGACAAAGAGCACAGACAGGATGACCGACAAGCCTGACTACAACCCAAAGTCTTCCCAGTGGCCAAATCCACTTGAGGGTTGTGTTTACACAATCAGGGATAACCCAAAATAAGACTACAAGGTACTGAGGTGACTCAATGAAAAAAGGAATGGTCTCATTATGATTATCTGACAGGAGCAGAGACAGAGGTGGAGTCTCGATAGGTGATCCAGCTGATAAGATGACCGTCAAGGGCGCGGGCCATGGCTTGGGCAAACTCAGAACCTGTAGATGAAGCTGGTGGGCCAGGTTCCAGTCCATGAAACTTTCATCGGCTCCAGAGTCAGTAAGGGCGCACGAAACTAGGGAATTCTTGGGGGAGACTGAGAGCTGAACAAGGGTCAAGGAGCGTACGGGTGTGGAGGCAACAGAGGTGTGGCTCACCAATAGGCCTTTTACTAGACACCAGAAGTGTCACCAGGAGGTGACCAGTACCCCCACAGTAGAGGCTGTTCCCATCGGCGATGCTGTCGTTCCTCTAGGCTCAAGCGGGTTCACCCAAGCTGCATGGGTTCCCACGGTGGATTGGAGGCAAGGTTCCAGGGCCGGACGGGTGAGGAGTTCACCACGTGCTGACCACACTGGGCATAGTATTTCCGGGCTGCTTCCAGCGCTGGTGAACTTTGCGAGCCGTTGCCCCATCGAGCCGCTCATGCAGCCGGTAGTCCCCCTTAACGGCCAGTTCCACAAGGTCGTCAAAACTCCTCGGAAGGTCAACAATGGCAAGTCTATCTTTAATGTCCTCCAAGAGACTCAGGTAAGAGGTGTTTTCCAGTGCCCCATCATTCCACTGGCTCTCAGCGGCTCGTGTGCGGAATCTGACGGCATGATCAAAAACACGGTTTCTGCCTTGCCAGAGACTGCCGAGGGCCCAGCAGCCTCCCGACCTGAGACTGGTTGACCAAACACACGGGCCAAAGCAGCAGAAAAATTTGCCACATAGTCACAGATGGAAGAATTTCTCTCCCACTCCATTCAGATGCTCGCCTTGTGAGATTGAGGAGTACCATCATATCTCTGGGTTCCGAATGATTAACAGCAGAGGCCAGCTGGAGGCGGAGCACGGGAAGCCACCCCAGGAGTCATGGAGTTGAGGCGAGTCATGGCCTGTCTATTCTGGGCAGCTGGGCTTTGCATCTGCTCCGACAATAGCCGAACTCCAGAGACCAGACTGAAAAGCTCCAGCTCTCCAAGACGCCTCCACCTGAGCTTCCAGGGCACGGTGAAAAACGTCTCCTTCTGTTGTCTCCATCATGGTGGCCTGTCTGTTCTGGGCAGCCAGGGTTTGCATCTGTTCCGACAACAGCCAAACTCCACAGTGCAAAAACGTCTCCTCTGGGTCCTGGCCGGGTTGTACCTTGAGGGCTGGAGCTTGAGGACTCAATAGCAAGAAGGGGAACGAGGCAAAAACGCAAAGTCCAGAAACAAGCTCCTCAGTCCAGGAGGTAACAATGGAAATCCAAAATGGCAGTCAGACTCAGGCAAACAAAATACAGAGTCAATAGTCATCAGAACCAATCACTGGAGAACCCCAACACTATGTCACGAAGACAATCTGACAAGGGAGGGGACAAAAGATAGGGCCCAAACACAAAGATGATCAAAGTGGATCACAGCCACTGTGTTAGGTCACAAAGGTCCATCAACGTGGACTAAAGCAATCAAAACAGAACAGAAACCCACACAAAGACCCTGACAGTTCTGGGCCATAAAACTAAAACAAACCAAGGAAGGGGGACAAACCACAGAGTCTGTTGCAATGAGCAACTCGTTTTGCATGACGCAAATTAATCCGACCCGATGTTAACATGAACATATCGATTAGTGAGGCTTTTAACGGCTGCAACTGACCAACCATTGGGATCATATTGGTGTCGCTGACCGAAATTGAATTCTAAATGCCCTTGTGGGTCGGTAGGGCTGGTTATTCCTCCACCAACTGTTTATACACCCATCAGCCACAACATTAATATTGTTGCCTGTCTACCATAGAATATTGTGCAACAGCCCTGCAATAAATTCTTCCTTCAGGAGGAGTTTTATGTTGATTTTTTTTTTTATTGAATCTGTTTGAGAGAGGTGTTGACATATTTGAATGATTGTGATGCTGTTGAACTGTACTGGGTTATATTGGGTCACCAAAATATTAGGGACACCTCTCATTACTACCCGGCCTCCTGGAGGGAGAATATATTGCAGGAGTGTTGAATTATATTCTACGGTAAACATGCAGCACTTTTATTGTTCTGACTAATTGGGTTTATTTACAACTCGCAGTCGCATGCAATAGCCGTGTCCCAGTTCCATAATCCTGCGGTGTTGTAACATCCTAATACAATGATTCTTTCACTCAAAATTCTAAGAAAATGATTAGGATTTGAACATGATCCTGACAAAAAAACAAAAACATGCGCAGTTGCACTATTTCGAGTAGTATTACATTTGTATTGTGTATACTGCAGCTGGAGTGCAGTGTTGAACGAGGGCACCGTTAATTGGCTATTAACAGGCATTTGTTGACAAACAGCAAAAAGAGCAAATTAATTCGTCATAAATTATGAAATGACGCGATGTTTGCAGAAAGAAACGCAGCCCTGCGAGGGGAATGCGCTCCATATGTTCCCTGCCACAGTCCCGAAGGAAGACTCCAGCCGCTTCTGCTGTCGTATGAATTCCCGCAACATTACTGGTGCATTTCTGGAGGCTGAGCAGATGTCCTTCGACATACCGCCTTCTTGTTATAGTTCCGTGTTGTCCATCAAGGCGGCAATATGTCATTGAGTGCTTTTGCCAGTGTGTGAATGCGTAGCCTGCATACAGGTGTCCTCAGAGGGAAGCCCTCACCTTCACCCGGGAGTATTCCGCTGCACTGTATTTGTTTGCCTTTCCTGGAATACAAGAAAAAGCCGGCAACGAAGCACGGCTCCGGTCTCAAACCCCACGTCCGCGCGCGCACCCATGAATCGAGACAGTGCCGCGAACGTGATTATACGGCACACTTTGCTCGAGCTCAAATCACATTTCAGCGCGTCTCGCTCTTCACGCCTCGAGGACTGAGCAGTCGGCTGCTGCCTCTGTGCACTTGGCTCGCGTTTACGAAAGCGAGGCAGCCTCCAACAATCGACGCCCACCGTCGGAGCCACTTGTCACTTTGCCGCGGTTGTTATCGCTCGGTAATTCCCAAACAAGGGCACTTGTGGATGAAGGACTGAGCTGAGTGAGTTGGATGCGCGCAATATATTGCGTGTGTTGTTGTTGTTGTTGTTGTTGTTGTTGTTGTTGTTTTGCTTAATTGCTCCTCTGAGGTGATTCAGTGCGGAATTCTGCCTCAGTAACGTGACAACTGCTGAATTTATTATACAATATTCAGAGTCTCATTCAGGATTATGAACACTTAAAGTAATTATAAACTCCGTTTACAGTGTTGCAAGAGGGAAAGGCATTCAAATCAGGGATATTTATTGTTTATGCTCATTTAAGTGTCTTGTTGTCCTGTAAACACATTTTGACTTGTAGACAAAACATTGAAACGCCGTTCTACATGTTTCAAATTGACCAGTGATTGTGAGGTAATCAAATCATACAATAAATCCCATTAAAACAGAACTGTGGCTGCTGCCATGCCATTTCAATAATGACATGTTTATTGCTCTGGGACCTGACTCCTTGCTCTCTGGGTCGTGTCTTCATTTATGGCAAAATAATTTCGTTATACATGCTGAACATCCAGCGGATTGTTATTACTGGAGGGGTTCTGCTGCTCCTTTGGGACCAATCTGGCCCCCTCAATACAGCGAAAGCAGGAGGCTGCGATGTTGCCTGCTGATGCAGTTGGCTCACAGCTGTTAATAATCCTGCCCTCTATCATAATCAGAAATGTTGTCGATTAACCCTCCGACACCCTGTTTCTCTGAGGCTTAAAACTGTGCTTTTAGTGGAAAAATCTGTACCACAGTCATTGCAAGCCATCTTGTGTTAATGTATACAAAAGACCGTTCAGTTGATGCTAATATCCCGTTAAACATCTCATATCGCACACCTGTTTTGTGTCAGTGTCCTTGCTAAAAGAAACAGTTTGACTTATAATTCTCCTTGTAAAAGGTTTGCAACTGCTAGCTTAGCTTTGCATACAGAATGAATGCAGAGGGGCTAGCATGGTATTGAAAAAGTGAGCGCCTCCGCTCTGTGTGTGTGTGTGTGTTTCTCAGGTGCTATCACTTATTCTTGGCCGAGTGCAGTTATTTGAGTCTTAAATTGCGCGAATCAAAATAATGTAACGCGCTAATAAAGTGAACTTTGGAGGTGCCGATACACAGATTATGTTTACTCTTGGACGGAGGCTGGCTGTTTCCCCGTTTCCGGTCTGACTGCGAAAACTAAGCTAGCTAACTGCATGCAGCTCTACAATTAGTGTACAGACTTGCGATATAACACTGTAACACAATATAAGAAAACACATAAGCACCATTATGGTAAAAAAAAAAAAAAAAAAAAGACCTGCCCCAGAGCCCAGTCCAGAACCATGACACTAATGCACACTGAGTCGGAAAAAATTTCATCAAATAGGCCCGAGTGAAGCAGCCGCGGCTGTGCCCTGTGTTTACATTGGAGCGTGACCTTTAAGCACGTTTGTGACCGCGCCGAGTGGCGATATACAAGCCGACCGAACCCCCGGACAGCAACAACCAGCCATGACGGCTCCCGGCTCAGCGGCTGCAGGTGCTGCCGCCTGTTTAAAGGCGAGCTGTCACGCCGCCTAACATCTCCGGCCTTATGCAACCCCCGCTGTGGTACACAGGATCACCGGGAGGCTGGAGACACGCCGACAACAGATGAGCCACCGCAGGACAGGCCCAAGGTGAAAGGTTCACTCAATAATGGCCAATGATCCGGATACACGGGAGCGATAACTTCTACTTATGTCGACAAGAGATGTCAAGAATTAGCCTCGAGGGTTCTTAAATCTGTTTACAGGCCGTTCATCTTCCCACAGTGGTTCTGCCAAGGATAAGCCCTCTTAAAGACTGTGATACCCACACCGTTCCCTTTTGTGTAACTCACTTGAAACCAAGATGGCAGCGCTGTGTTCCTCAACGCCGTAGAGCCGAGACCAAATGGTGCGCCTTCTGTCTGTGGCGTTCTGTATGTGCCCGCATGAATGCAGGCAACATTTACGCTGCGCGCCAGATGCCGGTTACCACTGAGCCTCCACCTCCACCACACTCTGGTCAACAGGTCATGCTGAGAGGAGAGAGACTAGACCTGCAACCTGTCACTGTGCCAGTTTTTTTTTTTTTTTTTCCAATTTTTCATGATCTGTTGAGGCTCCAGTTGGTGTCTTCTGTCTCAGAGACATTCAGACTCTTGGAATCCTCTCATGGATCACAATCAAACACCCGTTATGGACCACATGTGGTCAAGTATGAACATCGAGCTTCCATGCTGAACTGTAGCTGGCTAGTGAGTCTTGGGTTTTTCTTTGTGTGCTGTTTTTTTTTCTTTCTCCCGGATGATTTGGAGGCTCTTAATAATGAGCCTGCTTAGATGAGAGAGGGGAGGGCCTTCACCTTTCCTCGTACAGGTGCCTGACTCCTCGAGAAAAGAAACTCACGTTCTTCCTTGCCATCAGGCTCCAGGAGCTCAAGGAAGTGGTGAGGATGAGCTGGAACAAAAGGGATTTCACTGAGCTCCGCCACAAAGGACCAAACTCCCTCTGGGTTTCCTGACTTTTCTATCCTGCGTTGTGATGTTGGGCAGCAGTGGACCGAGAGCTCCGAGCAGAGACATGCCTCCCAGCCAGGG
>CAAKHG010020825.1:34277-47327 GCA_901007715.1 Dactylopterus volitans
AGGTTTACAACTGACTACAGTGAAGCAATTACATGTTTGTTTTTTTTCCCCCCTCTACGTAACCGAGTGTCTTTTTAAAATGACCCTGACAATTAAAGTTTTTGGGTTTTTTTTTTTTTTTTTTTTGCAACAGACATACGGCGACAAGGACAAAGAATCAAAGAGAGGAAGAAAACAAATCATTTGCTCCCATCATGAGGGATGCAGCTGTAATGAGCTGTGGAGCAACAGAAGCAAAAAAGAGGCAACCAGACACTTTAGGCGATGCGTTCTTCCCTCGGCACGGTTGCCATAGATGCCAGACCCGGTGTCTGTTCCTCCTCTGGTCTCCAGTTCTTGTCTTTACCGTTTCTATTTTGGTCTCCCTCTTAGTTCAAAGTGTCAGGCAGCACAGGAGGGGAGTGGCAAGCCAGTCTTTCACCACAGGGAGGGAAGCGGAGTGTTGGGTTGTCTCGCCTGAACCCCGCGGAGACGCTAGCCCCACAGGTAGAGCTACATGCTAATGAGCACGGCGGAATCAGTATTCCTGCCATCCCTCCCCACAGCGACACACACACACACACACACAGACACACGCACACACACACACACACACTGTACTTGTGAGGACCTGCCATTGATCGAACATGGTCCCCAATCCAACACCTGAAGGGTAAACAACGCTTGCGAATTAAAAAAAACTGCAAATTTTACTGCGCTCCACAGCGCTCGGTGGTAGCTCCTCATATTCCCCAGAATGCCGCTTGTGAACCGTCGCAACCGCTTTTACTCTTTCCATGCCTCCGCGCCAGAAATAGCCGAGGCCGAAGGCGATACGTTTTAACGTTGCCCGCCCATCCAGCCGTACGCGTGTATGCACACCCGTCCTTCCCCTTCTGCATCTCAGAAAAGCCTGAAGGGGAAGACCTCAAATTTGGCGCAAATGTTAACTCAGGCCCTAAAAATGAACTGCTGAAATTTTTTTGGTGGCAAGAGGTCAAAGGTCAAGATCACCGCGACCCCATTTGCCCCCTCCCCACCCATTTCTTGGATGCGATATGTCAGGAACGCCTTGAGGGGAGGTCCACGGATTTGGCGCAAATGTCAACTCCGGCTTGAGGATGAGCTGATTAGATTACGGCAGGGTCGGGGGCCAAAGGTCAAGGTCATTTTTACATCAGAAAGCACGCGTGTGTGCATAAGTCATACGCCGCTCGACAGATAAAACGATGACGTGATGACATTTTTCCACTCCAAATACATGTAATCTAATTCCCTCACGGTCTCACTGCATATATACAGTAAATTAGGCAAAGACATGGATGTTAACTGTAAACTTGACGAGTTCACGGAGGCAAACAACCACAGAGTGTTCACATCATGTCAAGAGGCCGATAATGTTAAAGGAAAAGTCCAACCATTTTTTTTTTTTTTTTTTTTTTGGTAAAGAATAAAATTGCTGCAGCAAGCAGGCAGAAACGCCAGCGCACGCCACAGGAGTGTCAGGCGGCAGCGGCCATTAATAAAGCCGCACCACCTCCAAAGATCTAGCCAAGAATGTTGAACATTAATTAATCAGAGAAACGGTTATGAAGTTGTTTACTTGTACAGTATTCCTGGAAGTCTGTCAGCTCCTGCCAGCATTCAGGAAAAATTAGTTCACAAAATTACAGCCTGTTTTGCTGATTTTTGTGTGATTAAATGCACTCCCTGCTGATGGGATGCCAGCCAAGTACAGCGAGTGCGCATGTGGATCCTTAAACTTTTGGCGAACAAGCGAGGAAGGGCTGCTCTCTAATTGTCTGCTTCAGAATTGAGACGCTCCAGCTGTCATTGCGAGCATATTTGTGTCAAGTTTTTAGATCTAACGTGACTGGACAGTTCTTTATTCTGTCTTTTCTCATTATTAACATAACCGAGCCTGTGTGAGTGTCACTCACTCAGTCTGGCTGGACTGTATTTATGGCAACTTCAAGTGCGGCTGCAAAATCCAAAGAAACCTAGAAAATGCATATTCATTTGGAGAATGTGTGTGATCGAAGCAATGCTGAAAATTGCTAAATTTGGAGCAGAATGCAGAATCAAAGCTAAATATTTTGAAAGGTGAAAAACGTAGAAAACAGCTGAAATTAAGCATAAAAGTCAATAAAGAGCTAAAGCTTTTTTAGTAGAAGAAGAGGTATAAAAAAAAAGGGTCAAAAGTATTTTAAGCAGCAGCAGTCGTAGCAGAAGAAGACGTACTAGTGTCAGTAGTAGCACCAATAGTAGGAATAATAGTAATAGTAGTGGTGGTATATTCGTATTAGTAGTGGTAGTAGTAGTAGTAGTAGTATGTGTACGAGTAGTAGTAGCAGCAGTAGGAATAATAGTAGGAGCAGCACTAGCAGTAGTAGCAGTAGCATTAGTATTAGTAATAGTATTAGCAGTAGTATTATTAGTGGTTGTGGTAGTACAAGGAGCTGTATTAGAGGCAATATAAGTATTGTTATGAGTACTAGTAATATTCATAGTAGTATGATTATTACTACTACCAGTGGAACCAATAGCAGTGGGATAAAAGTAGCAGAAGTAGTAGTAGTGTAAATAGTATTAGTGGCAGTAAAAGTATAAGTATCAGTGGTAGTGGGACTGCAAGTAGTAACAGTAGTAGTAGTACTACTAGTAGTAGCAGCAACAGTAATATTAGCAATAGTAGTTGCAAAAGAAGTAGAAGTAGCAGCAGTACTAACAGTAGTAGTGGTGGCTGCTGAGACTCTTATTTTGAAAGTCATTCCACAGGTATAAGTGTGTGTATGTGAGCGTCCACGGTTCTGGTTTGAAAATGATTTGGCTGGACTCTGTGGGCTACCCAGACTGTCATTGATTGATTGTTGGGTTTGTTTGTTTTTTAAAAATTCTATTCTATTTTTTCAGATCTTTTACAAGCACAAATAAAAAACACGCTGTTCACATCCACTGTACAGTACCAGTTATGGGTTTATGTTAGGAGACCAGAAGCTGCCTGTTGACAAGGCTCCAGCGCTTCATTGTTTTAAAGCACCAAAAACAGAAAGGAAAACATACCTCCTGTGTTCTTATGTTGCTGCTTTTCAATTTCTTCCAAATTTCAGCTTTTTTTTGTGTGTGTCTTTGCACAATTAATAAAGTCATTTGACTGAAAATGACAGCGTTTCTAACTGGGACCGAGGAGCATTGCACGTTCCCGTCAGCCGAGCGCGCACAAGTCACGAAAGCGTGATTCCTATGTCAGAGAGACACATTCCTGGCTGCTGGTTTTGCGCCTGCTTTCCCGCGTCCATCAAATACCATCAGTCAAAAGTTATCCAGCATCGAGCGGGTCAAAGACGAGGCTGGTGAGGTGAGGCCCAAAGATGAGGCCCGCCGACCTCAGTAAGGAGACGCAAAATATCCCCGTGTCCCTGTAACGGGTTATTACTCATCCTTTCAAAGATTTTTAGATTGTGCATTTCACTGTGATGAGTTCTTGGTGTCAGGTTTAGCAGGTCACTGTTTTTGTTTGTTTTTTATCGATAGATTTCAATTGGCAAATATGGGGCGGTGATATAGACGGTGGTCACTGAATTGAATGCTCCATTGCAGCTGTCGTAATAATTATTTTTTTCAGTGTCCTTCCAAAAACAATGTGCAATGTTCGTGTGCGTTGCCATGACCGAGGGCGCCCTGAAGGAAATCACCAAAACATATGTTGCGTTTCATACCAGACAGATCCAGTTCATTCATTTTTTTTTCAATTTTTTTTTACATTCATGCAACAACTTTCTTCGCCTTTGTTCGGGTACGCTTGCCGCCGCCGCTCCGGTCGTCCATCATGCATTCAGCCACAAATCAAGTCCGGACACAGTTATGCTTTTTACTTACACTTGTGGCTGCTGTATATTTTTAAATCCGTCCTATCAGCCCACATCATGAGGCGAAGCTGCAGCCCAGATCACCCATGCAACATCCTCCACCACTTTACGCTGCTGCAAAAATAGAGCTTTGTATTTTTTCATGGCCGAAACACAGCCTTAAGTTAAATTTCGTGTTTCTTTAAGCGCTGATTAAAAACGGCACAGTCAAACATGCGCAAAATTTTGTGAAAAGTGGATGTCTTTGCCATGCCGGCATGGCTCGGTCTGAGGTAGGCTGCTCCACTAAGACTGAAATATCTCCAAAACTCCTGAGTCAATTGCCTTGGAGTTTTTTTTTACAGACATTAATTTCCGAAGAGGATGAAGCTTACAAATTCAGGCTTTTTCTTTAGCGACAGCAGGAAATTAGATTTGTGCTTATGAATGATATATCTTGATGGATATTGCATGATATTTGTAGTGTGGACATTCTTGCCCCCCCCCCCTCGTCTGGGAGACTTGAAGAAAAAAAAGTGAATACGTGACCCCCAATGTCATCATCGAATCAGATTCTCAATTTGTGTCGATGTCCAACATGTTTCCGCCAATATTAATTCTCATTCTCTTCGGCTACTCTTGTTTTTTATTCCAATCGGAAAATCTTAGGTATCCGACGGGCTAAACCAAGCTGGTGAACGTGGTAAACGTTACACCTGCGCTACATCAGCCTGCTTTTGCTGTCATCCCGAGCATATTAGCATGCTAGCGGAAGCGGCCATTTAGCTCCCTGCTGCCCTTAGAAAGGTGCGTTACACCACCTGTGTATTTGTGACCCTTGCAGAGAATAAAAATACAAATTAGACTGACAGCAGATCCTGATAATACTCGTCCACATTACTGCTCTTGGTCCCAAACCTCAACTGGACAGCGGCGCGGGAGTGCTCACCGACATCACCCTTTGCAGCGCTCGACTTCCTCAATACATAAATTCAAGTGGACTCACCCTGACATATCGTCAGGCAGCAATGATGAAACAGCTGAAATCTATCAGCAGGATGACGCCAACGCGCAGGATATGGCGAGTGCGTCTAGATGAGGACGGAGCTTACCGCCAAAGATCATGTCACACGTTGCATCACATCCTTTTCCCACCCTGGGCTGACTGGATTCATGTGTGCTGGGATGTGATGGGATGGGATGGGACAGCGATGATGCTCTGTCCTCTCAGCAGGCTCAGAAACTCAAACGGTGGGTTTGTTCTCTGCTGGCAACGCTTGTTATTCATTGTTTTTGTTTGTTTGTTTTTTTAGCTGTAACAATCACTGCACCGCTACAGCAGGCTCCACTCATGTCAAGTCAAGCAGAACCAAGTCCCACCTGTGGGGAGAAAAAAAAAATATGATTGGGAGCCGGGTTCAGGCGGATATCTGTTTTGGCCTGCAAATGTCTCGCGTTGTCTTTGAAATGCCGCTTGTTGTTTGGTTTAATATGATTGTTTCTGCGGAGCAGCTGCTCATTCACGATGGATTATCATTTCAGGCAGGAGAAGAGTCGTGCGTCTCCAGGACAGCAGATAAGACCGCTGAGACGCTTGTCCGGTGTGTCTTGTGGGCACCGCGGTAGCTAAGCGCTCCTCTCCACGTTCACCGACACTGACCTTTTTATTGCTAAAGTCAACAAAAACCGCCTGAATTACCATGTGTGTTGGAATTTGTTTCTCCCAGTTCTTCAAGCTGAAATCAGCGTTCACAACAGTCCCACTTCACTCCACCCTCAACTCGACTCAACTTTATCTATTTAGCACTTTTAAACAACCACAGCCTCAACAAAGCGCTGCGCATAAAAGACAAGAGAAACAGTTGAAAAGGACAATAAAAATAAAGGAATAAAGACTAAAATAATTGTTTTGTTGTTTTTAAAAAAAACAATAAAAATAAATAAATAAAAACAAACCATGTAACACTAAAACAAGAGCAGAGGGTTTTTAAAAAAAGGGTTTTAAGATGAGTTTTAAAAGTGGACAGCGAGGGAGCTCGCCGGATGTGCAAAGGCAGCTCGTTCCATAATTTAGGAGCAGCAACTGCAAAAGCTGCGTCCCCGCTGAGCTTCCGTCTCGACCTCGGCACCTCCGGGAGCTGCAGATCAGCCGACCTGAGGCACCGAGCAGGAGCGCAGGGGCGGAGGAGCTCGGAGAGGTGAGGCGGGGCGAGACCATTTAAGGATTTAAAAACAAATTAAAAACCTTAAAATGGACTCCAAAGTGCACAGGCAGCCCGTGGAGGGAGGCCAGGATGGGAGGTATGTGGTCACCTCTTACGTGCTCCAGGTAAAAGACGAGCGCGCGAGGGAGGACTGGCTGACTCCAAAATAAAGTGCATTGCAGTAACCCGGCCGAGATGGACTTTAGCCTTCAGATTTATGTGAAATCACAATCAACCTGAACCTGTAAAGAATTCTATGAGGAAATCTTAAACCATTCGATTCAAAATTTGCTGTATGTGACGGGCACATGCAGTTGCCACATGAGCCAAGTGATTTTGGACAATATGGACAATAAAATAATAATTACTGAAATGGGGTTTCGCACTATCCATTACGATGCCCTATTCAATTCTAATCGCAGACTTTAAAAAAAAAAAGTATTTTCTTCTTTTAAAATCAGTTTATTGCCAACGTTTTGAAGTTGATCTCAACGGTCATATTTCTTAATGATTCTTAAGTTTTTAAATGTCAGTTTATGTCTCTGTATATTTTTGTATGTCTGCTGTCATTTATATGTTTATTCTTCAATATTTTTTTAAAATAGGATTATATAGGATAAATGGAAGCAGCCAGGGACTTTGAAGTTCATGCTTTTTAGTATTGCACAGACATTGTGTTATTCTCCTTTTTCATCTTGAACATTGGTACATTGGTAAATTTAAAAAAAAAAATTTTGGCATCACAGAGACGGAGTCCGATTTCTGAATCTGATCATACCCTCACGGACCAGAGAGGACAGTTTATTCCGAGGCTGCGGAGGACCAAGAGCATACAGGTGTGCAACACACACAATGTGGAGAAAATGTTCATGCAAATGCTTCATATTGCTTGTTGCCCTTTATTATGTGTGTATGACAAATGCTTAATTGGCATGCTGACTTAAACTGAATTGATCTTTTTTTTTTTTTTCTCTCCTGGAGATGAAAGGACAGATGGATTTTGATTCAGATGAGCTCTCTGAGCCCACCTCAGACGGCACTGGAGAAGAGTACATACCTAAGAGTGGTGAAGATTCTTCTGTAGATACAGACGCAAGTGACATTGTTCTGACGGTTGACCAGAAAGAGAAGACGCTGAATTGCCAAACAGGGAAGATCGTGGAAGATGGATGTCTGTCACTGCAAGAACCTGACAAAACCTCGTTGAAGCCAACTATTGAGGGAGGGTGCTCACCTAAAACACAACGCGGCACCTCTGGTAAGACACACAGGAAATGTTCAACTCGTGTATCCTGCCCAACAGCATGAGGAAGTACTGGTAACTCCACAAATCAGAGTGGAGGGAGAGCCGCTGCAGCCCGGTAGGGGAATTCACCGGGTGGAGCAGCTGATGGTTCACTTTCCATACCAGCTGTTTGTAAAAAAAAAAAAGAAAAAAGAAAAAAAAAGAGGATGGATCAGGAAGATGCAGCAAAAAAAACAAGATCGCAGGGCCACAAGAACGACAGACGAGCACTCACACTCGCACGCACACCTACGGGCAAGCACCTCCGCATGCTTTTGGAAGTGGGAGGAAACCGGAGTACCCGGAGAGAACCCGCGCAGACGCCGGGAGAGCATGCGAACTCCACATAGAAAGAATCCGGGAACCGGACCCGCAACCTTCTTGCTATGAAGCAACGGTGCTAACCACCACACCACCGTGTCGCCCCAGAACAAATCTCAAGCGTAGAATTTTTTCTGCATTTTGCGTATTGTCAGGGCTTCTTCCCGAAGAAGGTCCTTTTGTGGAGGCGCATGAAGCTTTGCAAATCCAAGCCTGGCATTCCTCTAAAACCGGGCAGGGCGCGTGCCGCAAGCCCTCTGAGGATTCCCAGCACCTCCACCAGCTGGAGTGAAGGAACAACTTTGGGTGCCTCTGAACAACATGGTTCAAAATGATGCCTATTTCGCGGTGAAATCTGGTGCCTGTGTAACGGAGTATGGTGAGCATTTCTACAGCGGGCCAGGGCGTGATGCCGGCCCAACACGAGTGAATCTGTCAGAAAATGAAAGAGCTGGGAAACACATGCAGTCAAGTGCCCAAAGTCTGGCCTCAAAAAAATTTGGATCCAGCTTGAAAAAGATTTCGATTCCCGTTGCAAACGTGCAAAGTCAGTAAAAAACCTGCATGAACGTTCTGTAGAGTGCATGAAGCCAAGTGGAACGATCTAATACCGTCTGCCTCACTTAGAACTCTTGAGTCTTAAGTGGAATACTCCTCACTTACTTCCACTCACTCGAGATGTGCAGACGCTCCACTCCCATTTGGACGCTCCTCAGCTAGATCTTCCCAGCGCACCGCCTTAGGAGACGCCCCTCCAGACATATTCAGAGCTGACAAAGGTCGTTTTGACGCGGTTTTGTTTAACCGACGACAGGCTGGGGAAGTGTCGAAAATTCCTTTCTGCGAATCTGTCTTACAGTCCAGCAGACCCAGAGGAGGATGTGAATCTTGTGCTCTCGGATCTAGAGAAGCGACTCTGTCAGCGTTTCTGAAGAACAGAAATAAGAGGGAAGCAGGGACCCGCACTTTTGACCCCACGAAAGCAGCAGACGTTGGACCTTCTCGTGAGGAAAAAGGCAGCAAAGTCAGATTCGCCCAGAGGACACATACTTATTTTTGAGACCCTCCAGGTTGATTTGCTAACTGGGGGTCTGATAGTCTGCGTTACTTTGCCAGGGTCTGCGGCGCAAAGAGTCCTGGAAGTCTGACTTCGACAAAGTTGCGTAAACAAAGAGGAAAAGAGGAACCCCGTCCCTCACTCACACAGAGCTCGATCAGCTGGCTGATTTTCTTGGCCATGACAGTGCACAGACGATTCTACCGGCTTCCTGAGGGCTCAGTCCAGCGAGCTGAAACTGGCGAAGTCCCCCTGGCTCTGGAGAAACTCCGTGGATGACCTCAACATTGATCCAGAGGGCACCAAATACGTTATTGGTCCACATAGAAAAACATTCTGCTGATTTGTTTTGGCATTATTTGCCAATTGCAAATTACATTTCCGTTCTCCTCCAACAACCCACAGAGAATGTGCACCTAGAATGCGACCAGGAGCCTGAGGCAGCCCATGAATCAGACTCACTGCGTGTGTTTTCTTTTCCGAATATGATGCAAAATGAATAAAATACCACAAAAAGTATAAAAATAGTTTTGCTTTTTCTAAATTATCGTCTAAGGTTAGCGTGGGGACGGGAGTGTGGTGGGGTTATTGTAAGGACAGGAGAGGAGGTGGTTAGGATGGGGGGAAACCAGGAGGAGCCGAGAGAGCTGAGTGGGTGAGAGGAGAAAGGAACAGAGGGAGGATGAGAGAGATAGAGCGATGGAGGGGAGGAGAGAAGGATAAAAGAAGAGAAAACAGAAGAGAAACAGAGGAGCGAGAGGAGAGGAAGCAGGGAGGGAAGAAAGGGATGGTGGGGAGGGTAGAAAGAGAAGGGACCCGAGGGAGGGAGAGACGGGGAGGAGGGAGGTGAGACAGGCAGTTTAAAGGAAGGAGGGGGGAGGAAAGGTCGAGCTTCTTGTGGGACAAAAGGTGAGTAAATGGATAGTGTGACAACAATACTTTTTTTTTTAATATCATCTGGTTTTGAAATCAATTCGCGACTGATATTTCCTGAAGTATTGATAAAACATGTGTGAGAATTTCCGAGGACGCACTCGGGGAATGACTCGATTCACGATTTGCTTCACGATGGATTTGAAGCAAAACCATCAAGATGTGACGGGAGAGCAGATTTTCGGCCCTTGAGGGCCTGAACAAAGTCATCACATTTACTCTTCGGGATTGAGTTGTTTACTTACACAGTCCTTCATTTCCAGAAGCTCAACCATAATTGGACATAGAATTATCATTATCAATATTCGGATTATTTTGATACTTGATCAAAATCCTATTTAGTCAACGACTGCTTCAAGTCGGCATCGCATGGACAGAGATGCTTTGCAGACTTGCACTTTGCACCCGTTTTGTCCGTCTTTCTTTGCTCACCTTTGACGTCCTGGGTCATTACTCATCTGTACGATGACGATCCAGCTCATCTCATCATCAGCATTTTCCCGAATCTGAGCGGACAGTCGAGTATTAAACACCTCAGATTTCACCCGGCAACGTCTATTCTTGCTGTTCAAAAATGCTCACACTCTCATTTTGATGATGTTTCAAACAGATGACTTGGTACATCACGAGTCCGGAGGGACAGGGATATAAAGCTGCATCTTAGTGATGCCACAGCATGGCGGTAAGTCCTTTTTTGTTTTGCTTTTTTGTTCTGGTCTCCGGTTTCCAGAGAACCGGGTGGCACCAGAGGAGCATGACACAGCGGGGCCGGATGTGAGCCGCAGCAGCGCAGCAGCACAGCAGGGCTCCGTGGCGCCTCCGCAGCCCACAGGTCGTCACAGACCTCTGAAGAGGCTAAAAGGTAGAGTTTTTAGAACACATTTCAGGAATGGCCGCTCAAAAATATGAGGAAATGTGACGAGAGCCGCTCTGTCTGCGGCGTGTGTTGGCGCACAGGGCAACAGCCTGGCAGGAAAAGGACATGGGGGAGGGACGAGGCGGCTGCTGGTGAGAGGCGCCCGATGTCGCTCATCACATCATGCTGAGTCCCGGGGATAAAGCGGCTGAGATAAGTGCCTTAACATTGAGGAAGCGGCCCTCTGGGACAGAAATTGGCTCGCCATTAAATTTCACGTCAAGAATCGCGTCACAGATCTGAAGATGCGAGTTTTGAAGCTCTATTTGAAGGTTTGTTTGCTTTTTGTTCCCTTAGGATCGAACTCACCAAAAGCTGTTAAATGATCTGACAACATGAAAACACTATTTTTATTTGAGTCTGTATCATTCAGCAAAATTATTAATATGGCGCAAGGATGCCAACATAATAAGAATGTTGCAGTCAGTTGTGAAGTTTCCATGCGTGCTCGTTTATCTGACAGCTTGTTTGGCTGTCAAACAATTAAAGAATTCAGCTTTTGACCCACACTGACTGTCGTTGTCATTGGAGACTACTTGCAGTTATACAAAAGCTTGCACGCGGGCGTCATCGGCACTGACCGACAGTTTAAAGTCTCAACGGTGATGGCAGGTGGAAGTACGGCGAAGCGGCTGCATTTCAAAGTGAAGCACATGGGAAAGGATTTTAGGATTCGAGTCCATCGCAATATTTCGTGTGCGAAACTTTGACATTATAAAAAGCATGAACGTCATTAGAAAAAAAGCTGAAGGGAAGACGCATAATTAAGCCCGACATGTTGATACCTGGATGGGTTTGTAGCTCAGAACGTGCAGGAACAGTCAGACGCCAGTGCGGGAGGAGAAAAAAAATTATTATCATTATGGTGTACAGATGGCCAGTCACATTAACATTCATTCATAATTGGGATCATGATTGGCACCTCAGACCCTCCACCTGTTCACGCTCTAAAATCCCAAAGCTTACATCGTTTGCCTCTGGAAACATTTCAGCGTTGCGGCGGTTCAGATTTATTCTTTTAGTTTTTATTTGATCTTTTTTTGCTTCACAGATCCTGACTGCAGCCTCCCAGCCCTGATGACATCAACCATGTTGAATATTAAGGAGTGAAAATCAAATTATTGACAATTATGTCAATAAAGAGAGACGTCCGCAACGCGGCAGAACTCAGCGAGCCGACTTCTTAAACGACGACTGCAAAACAACAAACTGCTACTGGTGGACGGCTGATGCGACCCGCAGGGAGAGACTGGACGTTACATTCATGTATTCCGAGATTCCAAGACGTATTATCATAAATGTACAGACGGAGAGAACAACTGGGGAAGAACAGCATACCAGGTGTGTGTGCATGTGTGTGTGTGTGTGAGAGAGAGAGAGGGAGTATATGAAAGAGAGCGACTTTGTTGCTCCCTGGTTGCTATCTGGCCAATTATCTTAAAAAATTCCTGGTCGTGTGTGTCGGCCCATTATTTTACAAATGTCGCAGTGTGTGTTTGAGTGTTTGTGTGTCGTGTTGTTGTTAGCATAGCAGGAAGGGGAAGGCGCTGGCCTGGATCCTTCTGTCAGTGACAAAAAAACCCAAAAAGTCTCACAAATTAGCTCATTGATTAGCGTGTTAACACGTTGTTTTTGTATTGATTAAACAATTGGGAGGCAACCGCAAAACTGTTTGACAGAACCAAGTAACCTGGCTAACCTAAGCTAACCTCGCCCGGCACGAAAACAGAAACAAAACAAAACTGAAAGCTACAAGATTAGCCACAATACGTTGTTTTGTTTGTTTGTTTCAAAGGTGGCTGCTGGAACATTTACAGACTGCTCAGACGTTAGTTAGTGAAGCCAACTCATTAACTAATTGTTCACTTCAGGTGCCCCTGAGTCAAAAAAAATATGAGTTACACACAGTGTTTTCACGTTCAGATTTTCAGCGGGCACAAATTCAAACGTCATCCCAGTTCGCACCACTCTGGACTGATTAGCATAACCGCTTTTTTTGCACTGTGGTTGTGTGTGATCACACTACTCCCCAGTGTTTGCGTCACACCACTTTTCTCAGTCGGCGGCGTTCGCGCGACACAACTCGGTGTCTCGCGTTCGGGAGTCTTGCAGTCGTTATGGTTTATATACGATCGCTTCGTCTGCTCTTAAAACTACGTTTTATCGTGAAAACGCGCGTGAGAAGCAACACCGGCAATAACAACGCACCGGATCCCAGACAGGACGTATGATTATAATTTCATAAATCTCAAAATCGAGTGGCCCACTTGCACCGAGTCACCAAAGAGGGAATATACACAGATCAAGCATCATGACCGCTGAAGATTTATCACAGAATATAATGCAACAGCCCTGCAATAAAGTCTCTCTTCAGGAGGAGTTTTATGTGGGATTTTTTTTATTGAATGTGTTTGAGAGAGGTGTTGAAGTATTTTAATGATTGTCACTGGGACTGTAATTTGCGATGCTGTTCAACTGTATACTGTCCCTAATATTTTGGTCGTCTC
>CAAKHG010020826.1:0-14559 GCA_901007715.1 Dactylopterus volitans
CTTTTTCATTGGCCAAAGGAGCATCGGAGGCCCCGCCCAGCCAACAGGCCTCGCCAATGGCGGCTCTCGTGCGCGCTGGCCTGGCCTGGGTTGCTTCCTGTTGCCCAACTTCACACCAACGTTAAAGAAATTAGCGTAAATTAAGAGTCGTTAATGTTTGTTTGAGATAAAGGGTTTTTGTTTTTTTTTAAATTGATTTTTTTTTTAAATTACATTTTATCCCAAGAACCTGGCGCCGCTTCCCCCTTGGTGCTTTGATAGGCTGCATGATGTCACACACGCCGGCCTCGCCCGCCACAGCTGTATCGCATCATCGCGGCGGGTCGCAGCTTCCACATCTATTCACATCTTCTCGCCTTTTTTTATGAAGGTTCCATTCATAACAGCTGCGACAGCACGGCGAGCCGGATCGCCGCCCACTGCTGCTAGAACCTGAAGAAAACGATTCGGCTTTTTCTCGGGAGGCTTTTAGCACCCGGAACGTCCGAGCCTTTTTCCACCTTTTTTTCCGGCTGCTTCAGCGACGCATTTTCCACATGAATTTTTTTTATCTGGAATCTTACATGCTATTCATTTACAGATGCAAAAAAAAAAATCAGCTACTCTGGACTAGCCTGTCCGGATCAAACGGGAAACGAGGCACTGAAACATCAGCGGAAACGAATCTCGGAAACCAATTTTAGCCATAAATTGGTTCCTTTTAACCAGAGTTTTGGGATATTTAGGTGTGGCCCTGAATTCTGAGCCGCCTGCCGCGCCTCTTATCGTCTACTGAGGTTGAGACGGGTTTCTTGAGAGAACTTGTTTCAGTGTTTGTCGCGACTCACCATCGTTTTAGCGGATTCAACCCTCACATCGATGAAATTTGATAAAATCACCGTAATGGTTTGATCACGGGCGTCGTGGCGCCGGGTCCACCCGCGCCAAAGGTCGCACACTTGACCTCCCCCTTTCTCGAGGCCTCACTTTTGCGGTCACGTCCGCTGTAAACGGTTCTTGAGCGACCCCGCTGGCTCACGTCGCAATCAATGCCAACATATTGATGAATTATTGATCCTGACCTCGCCACGATGTGACGCCGCGGTGGAACATTTATGTACAGTCAATGTCAGTGATACATGAAGAACGCCACAAAAAACAAAAAAAAAACCCGAAACGAAACGAATTAAGATGAGCTGAATGGAAATGGAGTAAAAACAAATTTCAAATTTATTTCAAGATCTATAAAAAATAAAAATAAAAACGCTCTCATCAGATAATAAAGACATGAAGTTGGCGAGGCTTTTGTGGGTTGTGATGACTGCGCCTCACTCATGGGCAAACCCAAGCCTCCAGTTTCTGTCTGCAACCAAATCTGATGAATTTGCTATCTTTTTTTTTTCAAGAAAAAGAAGACATTAGAACAGTAAAAATGACATGTGATAATAGAAATAAATAACACATATAATGAAAAAGAAATAACGCATTATTTTGCGGCAGCGCGTCAAGCCCCATCTAACAGACGCACCAGTAGTAAGATTTTGAAGACATAATTCAGCACTGTAAATACGGTATTTGTTCACATGATTCCGTCTCTACTGAAGCGCTCAAATCTGCCTCTGCTAGCAGCAGTTTATGTCATTAATAACAGTTTATGTCATTAATAACTCCCCACAGACCGGAGCCGCCCCGGTTTCCCTCCAGCGAGCTGCCGTCTCACCTGTCAGTAAAAACGATCTAAATTCATCAGTAACTCACAACTGCGTTTCGAATGTTCGTCTACTTGCCAGAACACTTGGAAAAGTGGGGACCAAAACAGCCAGAAAAGTGTCTTACGATGGTGAAGTACACACGATGCCTGCCAGTCGGGTTCCACAGCCGACCGCTGCACCCAAACATCCGCCACAGGGGGAACCCAGTGACCCGGAAGTCCACAGTGACTCACAGAGAACCGCAGCCTGACCGGCGCTGCTGGATCGCTGCTGTTAATCCAAAGACGTCATGATGTTGCCACATTAGCGGGTCCTGTTCTTCAAAGGTCTCCATCCTACTTAAAGGACAGGAGCTTCCCTCCAAGCGGTTGTCTAAAAAAATCCCCAAATTCGCTGGGGCGTTCCACAAGGGTCCGTCCTCGGGCCTTTGAGCTTTAGTTTGTACATGTTCCCCCTGCTTGGTACCATCATATCCTTACCATTCATGTACGCAGATGACACACAGTTATACATTTCTTTTCCCCCTGACAATCTTAGTCCTGTTGACAAATTCATTCAACGTGTTGCTGATATAAACTGCTGGATGTCACAACAACATTTTGCAGCTGAAGAGAAGTGAGATGTTCCCAAAATATCATTACACATACATGAAAATAGAAACATGCACCGAAGTCACGTCTTTGGCTCCGAGTACAATACAGAACCACGTTCAAAATTCTAGTTGTCCGTCTATAAAGCACGTATTGGTTTAGCGCCTCTGCGTAATTCTGATTTGCTCACTCAGAAGGTCTGGTGAGGTGGGTCCTCAGTTGCTGTGGAACAAGCTAACATGTCTAACACGTGCACATGTACGCTAACATTTTTTTTTAACATTCATACAGTTTCTTCATTTTGATGTTTTAGATTCGTCATTGTAAAGCACATTTGGGTTTACTCGTATTTGAAAGTGCGATATAGATCTGCCGCCGACGCTTCAGTGGCTCCTCCCAAAAACAAACCATGTGACCCTGAAACAGCCATGTTTTTTTGAGAATTCTGCTTTTCAGGGTTTTTTTTTTAGCTCAATCCAGACTAAGTAGAGAAAAACCTTCAATATTCAATACCTAGCAGCCAAATCCTCACTGCAATGATTATTATATTTAAAAATCGTCCATCTCTTCCAGGTTGACGTGGTTCACATGCATGTAGCATGTAACGGCTGAGAAGAAAACCGTGGGTAAAAAATAGTTAATATTGATATTATAGTTAACGTATTCGGTTGGATGGGAACGTTTGGACGCAGTGAACCAGCTCTTCATGATTTGTTTCCCACAATTGCTTACAAATGTCCTGTAATCCAACAATAAACGGGTTTAATATGCTTTTATTAACACTTACATCGTCTTATTTACAAATAATAATGTTAATGAGCATCTCGTAGGGTTTTGTGATGACCCGGTGACCTGATAAGCGGCGCTTATTAAAGACAACTCACCACGAGCGTCACCTGACACATTCTCTGTTACTCCTTCAGTGTGCTCTACATGCATGACACACCCTGGGGGGGCACGGACGTAGACTCCAGCCGTGTGCAGAGGTGTACACACGGGGCAGTACCTCTTATTCTTACCATGTACCATGCCTACCTATGCTGTAGCATGTGTATGATGAGGGCTGTCGTGGGCGGTGGTGCTCTGGAGTACCGGATCGGATCGCACTGACGGAGCGTCGCAGTGGCAGAACCCGACTTTGGCGGCCGCGGAACCCCCACACCCCCCCACTTGCCGCACATTTAGATTTGAAGCACGTGAACCTCACGCAGCGGCACCCTCATGTGTTGACGGAGTTAGGGTTTAAGTTCCTCGTTAACCGGTTTTGAGTCTGGTTTCTGTTGGTCCTCTTTTGCAACAAATTGGACCTCTGCGAGAGGTGCTGGGAACCCGAGGTCTCGTGCGGCCGCTGCCTGACCGTCTGCCGGTTCTTCAGCGCCTCGCCCAGGTCCTTGCCGTTCGTTCGGCCGTTGCGGTACGTCCTTTTCTGGGCCGCCGCCTTGTCGGCGCTCTCAGTCTTGAACGGCTCCGCTTTTTTCGGGAACATGTTGGAGCGCTGCTCCAGCGGCCCTTTGGTCTTCCTGCTTTGGTCTCGGCTCGCGCTCTTCCCCGCGGCCGTCGGGGGCGGCGCCCGCGACGTGTTCTGCCGCCGGTCGTCATACGGCCTGTCCTTTCTCTCTTTCACTTGCTCCTTCTCCAACATTTGCCGGGTTTTGCTGATCAGGTGTCCCGTCAGCGCCTGCCTTCGCTTCAGGACCTCGTCGCAGCCCCTGGAGTGGATGCCCAGCGCGCCCACCGGCCGGCAGTAGGAGTTTAACTCATTGATGGTTTTGCTCAGCTGCACCTCGAGATCGTAACTCCTCCGTTTCTCCGTGACCAGCACTTTCTCCTTCTGGGCCAGCTGATCCTTCAGCATTTTGGTGTTGAGTATATCCCTCCTCAGAATGCTCTTCTCGTTCTCCAGGCTCCTCACTTTGAGCTTGAGTTCAGAGAGTTTGTCCGTAATCTCTTTCTCGCGCCGGCTGAGGGTCATTTCCAGGTTGCCGCTCCGTTTTTTCAGCGAGGTGCATTCATGCCTGAAGAATATCATTTTCTTGTTCATGAGGTCCTTCTCCGCGGTCATCTGCTTCAGCTGCTCCTCCAGTTTTCGGATGTAGGCCTGGTCCCTCTTCCTGTTCTCGGCAGTGTCCTCTTTCTCCTGGAGCATCAGCTTTAAGGTCCTCACTTGGCTCTTGTACTTTGCCACCTCTTTTTCATTGCCCTCATAGAAAATAAGCTTGTTTTTCAGATATATGTTTTCCATCTCGATGGTTTTCCATCGCTCCAGTCTTTCCAAGTGCTCCTTATAAGTACATCGCATCACATTTTTATCCCTGTAGAGGCCTGAAAATGTGGCCTCATCGAACTTCCCCCAGTCCATATCCAGCAAACTCGCCATCTTGGTCTTGCGCGTCGAACAACCGGCAGCGTACTTTAAATGAGCTTCCCATACTATTTTGACTTTGAAATGTGGTGCCATTACACCCTCCTGCCTTTGTTGTGCATCTGTTTGCTTTTGTTGCATCATCGCGTTGTACTTTGATGTTTGGAACGCTGGCGCAGCCTCTCGACCGCAGAACGCGCTCGCATGCATGTGCATCCGATCCTCATCCGGTTTGTAATTTACGCCGTCCAAATCTCTAACACTGTGAGCAGAAACACTGATTCGCACACTTATTTCAATGGCTGTGGCACTCTGGCGAGAAAATTATCGGTGCTGTGTGTCTTCACTCTGTCCTCCGGTTCTATCCTGTTGTAAGTGTGTGTGTGTGTGTGTGTGTAGGTGTGTGTGGGTGTGTGTTTACATGTAACCATACACGTGTGAGCTCCGTCTCTCTGAGCCTGTAGCGCCATCGAATCAAGACGGCAGACAGGTTCTCTGCTCCGTGTCTGCAAAATTACTACAAGGAAAAGTGAGAGTATGAATGATGAGAATATGACGGTCACATTTGTGCGAAGCCGGAATGTGACCGTCAGCTGCCGGGCCGGCGTGCCTGTCAGCCACCGGAAAAAACTCAAAATTTTCCAATATCAAAAAGCTAGAGCAAAAGTAAATTTTTTCCAAAACGTATATTTAAATAGTTCCTGTAGTTGAAGGTATGCAAACTTTTTTTTGGCAAAATAAGAGTTACGGAAGAAGAAAAAGATAATGATGATGATGATAATGGCTGATGTGGATTACGTTAAGTGTAAATGCTCGCAGGCTACATGCAGAAAGACAAGACTGATTATCAGATCACCAGAAAGAAAAAGTCAATAGAGAAGCTGAATATGAGATACAGAGAGCAGCTGGACCTGCTGCCAGAGGCTGAGAAAAAATGTAGTAATTTCTACAGAAAATGCAGCTGAATTATCAAATTAATTCCTGAAAATTGCTAAAAAGTAGAAAAAAGTTCAAGCCGAGCTCACGTGTCCGAAGCGCTAAAGCTTAAGAAAGCTGAATATTTAAGGTATAACAATAAACAACAGTGTTTACTTTCATGTCACAAATGTATGAATGGGATCGGAGCGCGTTTAAATAGCTGCTGAAGAACTGAATTGCGGCGACGATGTAATACAGTGGTTTCAGATGACATCACACAATTTGTGGCATAGAGGCTATCAGAGCATGGTTGCCACGGCGATGGCGCTATCAAAGGTTAGCGTTTGCAACATCAAAGCGTGTGCATTAATTTCAAAGGCACAATTATTATCTTGTGAAAAAAAAGTTTAATATCATAAAGAGTTTAAACGTTACTAGGAAGCAGTGTAATAAAGATTTGGATGACATAAAGGGACTTAATAAGAGCGATGCAGCGCGATGAGCATTTAAGACCTGCAGCGAAGCAGTGGCGGGAAAAGCTGAGGCAGCAGATGAAATGGGAAGTTGTGTCGTACTGGATTAATGCCGGAACCTCAACATGTCACCTCCGGGAGACATCTTTCACGTGACCCCTTTCATTTCAAGATTTGTTTCAAAAACCTCTGCTCTTACAAATGAGTAAGTTCACATGCTGAGTGCGTTAGCCACCCCGCACTGGCCAGTGAGAGTTCTGATGATGCTCACATGATCCACCAGCAGTCAAAGTGAAGGGTCGGCCTCTACTTGAAGACGGTAACACTGGAAGAATCCAAAATGTACCACAGTGGCATAAGAGTCCACACAGCTCATTCATTCCCTGTGTGTGCCGGTGGCAGACCACGGTGGCCCGGAAGCAGCATTTGGCACCTGGTGAGTGCAAGATTGCGTAGATTGAATGATAAGCCTGAAAATTATCGTGCTCAGCAGCCATACAACGCAACTCGAGGGACCTCACAACCACTGAGGAACTGGACTCTAGGGGCCATGCCAAAAGGTCAGTGCAAAAACCTAATCCAGCCGTAGCACTGAAACAAGGAGTTAGTTGTTAAGGAGCGTGGCCACCTATCACCGCTGTCTTAAGTGGACTCTGCGGGTGGCACTGAACCCATAGTTGCGAAACTGTCATTTGGGCTTCAAAGTATAACGGATCGCTGCAGACTCAAGATACTAAGAAGAGAATGGAGGGCATTGTCTTTGAATTCCTCACCGGGTTTGTAAGCAGTGAGGCACAGAGGAAGAATGACCCTAGCTTCACTCTTTCATGTGTAAGTCAGTTGTCCTATAAAACCCGAAAAAACCCTTTTTTTAAGGCCTGAAGGAACCCTATTTCAGTTCGAACCAAAGGATAATGTGAAAGGCGTCAGAAACCAAACCCAAAGCTGTCAAGCGTCGGGCCAATCGTACCCCCTCGAGCAATGCAGAACCCTGAGAGCCAAAAATCTGGAGGAAAGAAAGGCCTTTCCCAAAGATCAAGGAATCTGCTTTGATTGGTGTACCTCATGCGCTCATTTCAGAGATGACAGTTATATGTAGATGGCACCAGTCACGACTCTGCTTTCCAATCGGGCCTTGCACCTCAAGTCATGGTTCCCTTGATGTCACCACGCAATGGAGGGGAGGGAGAAGAAAGCAACGACTTCAAAGTAGTCCTGAACTCAAACTGCACCGAATTCTGTGGCAAAGGACAAGTCAGCGGGTTGTGTTTGAAGATTTGCCTCGATAAAGTTTAACGTTTACAAAGGTCAACAGGAGAAAGCCATCAAGGCTCTCATTAGAATGACCAAGGTAACCTCTCACTTTAGTAGGTGCAGTTTTTTTCAAGCTGTTCAACGTTCAGCGAGTGCAATGACATACTCAAGAGTCTGGAATCCAAACAGTAAAAGCATCTCGTCAGAGTGGTGACTGCTTTTCAAAGACATAATTAGAGTGCACAAGGTGTGGGAACAAGTCAGCAGCCTTCACAACACCCAGACCTAGGCTGGGTGCCAGTTGGAGACTGTCTGGGGAATCGAACAAGTGAACACCCAACTCTATCAAATCTCAGTAATGCCCAGCGCTCGCTCAAACCCTTCACAAGCTTCTTGCATGTTAAAGAAAAACTTCATCTGGACCAGGAAGTGTAATATAGGACCCAGAGTAGGACCTAAGGGTCCAGAAAAGCCTCGGTCAAGATTTCAGTAGAAATATTGTTCAATCAGACCGAGCATGACAATAAGATAATATATTCAGTTAAAAATGAGGTCTTGAAACGGATTCACAAGGGAATCATAGTCACATAGTTGGGTAGCTCCACCCCTGATTCAGACAACCAAGATGGCCCGTGCCCAGTAACCGAGCGCACGCAGTTCACTGACTGCTTCACTTAAACGTAGCGTTCACAGAGATGAGACAGCAGAATGTTGCCTCCATGGGAAAGATACCTGAGAGCAACCATGCTGCGATATGTCGCACCACCAATGAGGATGGGCGGTACCTCCAGACCAAAAGCAGGTCATCCAGAGAGGTGTTCGACTCGTGCCCAACACTATGACCCCTTTTACAATGATGTGCTCCTTAAAGGTCCTGGCCTCAATAATTCACTACTTGGGGTTCTGCTATGGTTCCAGGAGGAAAATGTTGATGTTCTGGCAGGTGTTCAGCAGACCTCTTACTGCTTCTTTGTGTGATAAGACCACATGAGGTACCTGAGACTCCTGTGGTGGGTGAATGATGTGGCAAAAGATGTGACAGGATGATGGTTCATATTTTCAGCAACAGCCCGTCTCCTGATGCAGCCATCTACGGGCCTAGAGGGGCTTTCAAAGAGTCTGACCTTCTCCCTGTGTAATCAAAAACGTTGATCTAGGCTCAGTTCTGAGGCTGTTCTGTGGTTTTTGTTACATGAAATAGATATCGCAAATTTTGATCAACCCCCATGTAATATTTGAATGGTACATTTCATTTGCCTCATTAACAGCTGAGTTTATGCTTATACACATAACGGCGTACTCGCATCCTTAGCTAAATGGATTCAGTTGAAGTCTGCAGAAACAGCAATAAAATGTCTTATCTATCTATCTATCTATCTATCTATCTATCTATCTATCTATCTATCTATCTATCTATCTATCTATCTATCTATCTATCTATCTATCTATCTATCTATCTATCTATCTATGATTGCTTAATAAAAGATCAGGTGAGTCATCCTCATGTCATCAGCAGCTTTTATTCTTCATTTCAAAAACCACAATCTCTGCAGCAGCACCGAAGACGACCACGTTATCACAATGAAAATCGTACTTTTCCTTGGACGCACCAGTGACGAGACGCCGTCCTCAGAACGAGAACGTTTGCATGTTTTATCACGGCAGCAGCAGCTTCCGCGCTGCTCTCTCTTTCCATAGACAGAAACGAAAAAAACGTGTTTAAAACGGAGACGTAGAAGTGAGAACAAAGACGGAACAGACATTTATGCGGTTACCTGAACCGAGTGTTTGTCGCTTTAAAACAAACGTTCATTCATAATTAATTCAGTTAAGATTTACTTACTAAAAATATGAACATTTCTGCACAACTTTCTTTACGTGAGCTTGGGTCCGTTTGCCTCGACCCATCCTTGACTGGTGCCAAAGCCATCGGGTTCCCGATGCTGATAACAGGATCCACAGTCAGAGGTGATCACAGCATTACAGAAATAATCCAAAATCCACGTTTCTTTTGTCTTAGATCACCTGCAGGTGTGTCAAGATCTAATTTGATCTTATAACTTCTTCTTAACGTCTTTAGAGGAGTTCATACAATATTTTGTTTACATTCAACATCCCCAACTAAACCAATTGTTCTTCTGAATAAACGCAGTGATACTCGGGATGTGATTTGCTCAAGTTAGCCATGCTAATAATAATAATAAGAACAAAAATGTCTTGAGATATTTATCAGATACCCAGGTACAATTTTTATTTTCTCTTGTTGAAGATTAACCTATAATATATAAGACCCTCTGAGAATCATGTCCTGGAGTAATGAACACAAAAATACATAAGTGGAGAACTTAGAGTGTAAGTGGAAGACTTAGAGAGTAAGTGGAAGACTTAGAGAGTAAGTGGAGAATTTGGAGATAAGTGGAGAACTTGGAGAATAACTGCAGAACTTAGAGAGAATAAGTGGAGAACTGAGAGAGTAAGTGGAGATCTTAGAGAATAAGTGGGGAACTGAGAGAGTGAATGGAGCACTTAGAGCGTAAGTGGAGAACTTGGAGAACCTAGAGAGTAAGTGGTAGACTTACAGAGTAAGTAAGTAAATCCCTAAGTCCTACACGCTGGACCAAACCTCTCATCATTTGTTTCATTATGACGGCCTTGACAGGAATCGCTCTAAATCAGCAGGTGGAGGTATATCAGCCTCCTTCTTCTTCTCATCGGTGAATGAAAGAATGAGATCACAGATCCAACCAGCTGAAATCCGCCTCCTCCAGCTGCTGCTGTTGCTGGACTGCAAGTCCGGGTTCCATGTGAATCAACCCTTCCTGAGTAACAAAGTGGTTCTAAGAGGCGAGGCGGACCGACGCTAGCAGATTAGCCACTGGTACCGTGTAGATCTAGTGCGGGTAGTTTGATGGAGAGATGATGTCATAGTGTTTAAGGCCTCGACAAGCACTGCATCTCAGGGGCTGGGGGGTGGGTGGGCGCTCCGGTGTTCGACCCGGCTGGTCTGCGGGTCGTCAGTGAATGACGGCGGCTCTGCTGGTCAGCAGACTGAGGCTGAAGGGGCTGAGGTGAGAAACACAGAGGAACCGGCGTCATTATTCCGTCATTTTACGGCTGTGTCCCATGAATGTTCCCTTTGGAGTGTCGGGAGAGTCACCTCTTGGTCTGCGCGTCGGAGGAGGAGGAGCTTCGGACCAACCTCTTGGCCGAGCAGGAGGACGAGGAGAAGGAGAGCAGGACTTTGGAGGACTTAGGAGATGGGAGGATGGAGCCGTGAGAAGCTTTGGACAAGTTCAACCTGATTAGCAAACACAGAGGAACCAATAACACGTTTGCACAGGGACACAAAACACAACGTCATGCTAAAAAAAAAAAAAAAAACGTAATCATGTTCTCCTATTGCTCCCCAACGTGATTCATGTGATTATTAACACTCGAAATCAATTTATCATCATTTAATACCATATAAATATGCTAATACACCACAAGATAAGCTAATCTCTGGTATACTGGTATACTTATCAAGTATAATTCTGAAAATGTCAAACTAATCTGGAAGACACATCACAGGGAAGGAAGATCCAAGATAAGATCTCATTTCCCATATTTAATACTAATTTAACTCCGCATTTACCTTATTTGGAGGAAAGTAAGGCAATACCAATAATTTTACATCATGAACACACCCTAGTATAGCTGCCTTCGTGAGGACATTCATTGACGTGTCCCAGTTTCTTACCTTAACCACTGAACCTGATCTTGAGCTCAACCTAAACCCATCTCTTCACCCTAAAGCCAAGTCTTAACCTTCAAACTGGCCTTTTGAAACAACGGTTTAAGTGGAACCGAAAGGGGGAGGACATTACTCCACCTTACTCAGGAAGTAAACACAACACCGATTGGTTAGACTGGTTGCTAGGCAATGTAACAACACAGCGACTTTTAGGTTTTAGGCAAAATGAATTATTCCAGCGTTTGACCGGCCTAAGTTCGCCTGTCTGGTATGATGACGGTGTCGTATGTGGAGACTCCAGCGTGGCAGGCGGAGTCTTCTTCTATGGTTGTGGCAGCAGTGGCGTCTCTGACCCGTCACGCTGTCCAGCAGCTCCAAATGGACATGGACATGTATCACCAGGTCCAGCTCCACCTTTGCCCGAGTCTTTCTTGCCGTCCCAGGATTCCTTCTTCAGTTTCTTGAGGTTATTAATTATGAGTTCTGGTGTTTGGGTGAACCAGCCTTCACCGTCTCTCCCATCTAACTTGCTCTTCCTTGAGCTGCTCTCCAGCTCCACCTGGAATTCTGTCCAGATCGCCCCCAAACATCTTGTCTCCTCAGCAGACCACTGCCCATTCTTTTTCTCCATATTTCCTTACCACTCGTCTTCACGGTCCCGAATATGACACACCCACTGATGATGTCTATATATAACTATTTTTTTGGTTCCGGCTGAGAACCAACTTTTCTGGTTCAAAATTAGGTTGGGGAACCAGAACTGTCACGGAGCGCCGGCGGTGTGACTTGGCTGTGTAAGTACCACCACTGTACCTTGAAGAGGACGAGGCTGACCGAGGAGGCCGGTTTCCCTTGAGCGCTCTCAGTTTGTCTCCCTGAGTTAAACCCATTTCCTTGCAGTTCTGCAGAGGAAGAGAAAGACCATCATCATCATCATCATCATCATCATCATCATCATCATCATCATCATCATCAGTGTGTCGGTGACTCAGTTCAGGTACACAAAAGATACACAAGCGGCGACAAGAACCAGCTGTCAGACACAAGATGCGACGTGGTTCTAGCTGGTGGGTACCCGCTTTTTGGGCGGCGACGCCTCACCTCGTCCAGGCTGTGTGACTTGAGGAGCCTGGTGTTGATGGACAGGTCGTCCATGCTGGAGAGCAGGTGAGACATGGACGCCGGTTTCAGGCCTCCGGACTCGGTCTGCTGCATCTGCTGCTGCATCTGCTGCCGGCGACTGAGCCGCTGCTGCAGCAGCTTCTGTTTGGACCGGTGGACGTCGCCCTGCACCCATAAACTGTGTTGTTTCCTACAGACACACACACACACACACACACACACACACACACGATGAAGGATGCAAATGCTCTGATGCTCTCGTAGCTTCAGTCCATCCACGTTTCAGAGGATTGATGGAATCAGTAGGAAAACACTCCTGTCTAACTGTCACCATCCCTTGAGCTGCTCTCCAGCTTCACCTGGAATTCTGTCCAGATCACCACCAAACATCTTGTCTCCTCAGCAGGACCGCTGCTGGTTCTTTTGCTCTGTGCTTCCTTCCCACTTGTCTTCCCAACCCAGAATATGACACGCCCACTGACGATGTCACGGTTTGCGAGAACCAGCGGAGAACCAGCTTTTCAGGATCTGAATCTGAAGTTTCTTCCAGCTTGAATGCACCGACCAGCGCAAAATTAGGTTCGGGAACCAGAACCGGTGCAGAGCCATGCTGGTGTAAAAGGGCTATATGGAACCCAGGACACAGCTGACATTTTTAATGTCTCCATGGATACAAATGAAGTCAATGTTCCAGAGGCGTCATTCTGAGAAGCATCAGCCAAACACTACGCCAACAGGAATAAGAAAAATAAGAGGTAAAGATAATCGTGTACTTGCCAAGTTTGGAGGACGATCCACCTAAAATCCGTCTAATGACTGTGGAACAACAGTGACTGAAAGAGCAGCGTCGGTCCAACCACGACAACGCGACCACGTTACTCCCTTCCTCCAAATCTAACTGAATCCCTTGCATCATCATTTTGACCAAAGCTGGAGGATGAAGGGGGCACTCACCCCTCCAGGAAGTTCTGCTGAGGACCAATGATGGATCCGGGCCGGCAGATTCTGATCCAAGCGATGGCTTCAGCCGCGGTGAACCGGTAGTGCTTCATTAGGTAGCAGCCAATCAGCGTGCCAGTGCGGCCCAGGCCGGCTACAGGTGGACGCAGGTGACAAGATGCATTTGGTTCAGTCGCCACATCAGCGTTCAAAATATTAGGGACCCCTCTCAGTGTAACCCAGTACAGTCCAACAACAGTGTCACAAACTACAGTCCCAATAACAACCATTCAAACATGTCAACACCTCTCTCACACACATTCAATCACAATCCAACATAAAACTCCTCCTGAAGGGAGAACTGATTGCAGGGCTGTTGTATTATACTCTATGGTGGACACGCGGTGGTCATAATGTTATGGCTGATGGGTCTAAATGTAAATGCAGGACAATAACATTAGCATTATCGCGCAGGCACCAGGAAACAACATACAAATATTCGACAGGATCATCATTTTAAAACGGCACTTTACCAGAATTTCAAGACTTTGTGCGAACCCTGCCACAAAAGCAAGATGGCGGTCACCTTTGCAGTGCACGGCCACGGCGCCCGGCGTGCTCTCACACACATGCAGGAAGCGCCGGACGATGAGGTCGGAGGGCGTGGACCCGTCCAGGAAGAAGAAATCGTGGTGCTCGAAGCCCGCATCCTCAAAGCGCCGGCCGTCGTACAGCTTCCTGTTCAGGCGGACCACCGCGCTGACGCCGTTCTGGCTGAAGTACGGGAAGTAGGCCTCGGGCGCGTGGAGAGGATAACCTGAGGGCAGCGGCGAAGCCTCAGCTGAGCGGGCGCCCCCCTTCTGGTAGCTATTTTATTGCGAGAGAGCGACGTTAAAAGAAGTGACTCACCGTTCTCGGACCTGCTGCGAGGGTGAGGGCTGCTGAAGGCCAGAAGCTTCCCCGGAATGACCCAGTTCATGTCGCCGTTTTCCACCCGCTGAAAGACACAGCAGCGGCGAGCCATCATGAGGTCACATGAGATGAGACCACGTGCGCGTCTGAAACGTGACGCGCTCGCCGCTGACGAACAGAAGCTATGAATCTTATTCTGATTAAGCCTCCTAAAATCTGATTTTCCCCCTAAAAAAAACATTTGCCGCCTGTGTAGCTTCGACTCCTGTAAACGACTCCAAAATGCCACTAAAACAAACCTGACAGGATATAAAATCCATGTGGCACCAAATGTGTTAAAAGCTAGGCGTCATTAGATGTGGACAGAGGCAAAAAAAGAAAAAAAAAAGAGAGAAATATGCAAATATGAAAGTTGAGGTCAGTTGGGAAATGACATGATGATGATGATGTCATCGGGTCGTCCAATCACTGCTCAGGCTCGACGGTTATGAAAGTTATATTATTATATTTTCTTTTTGTTCTCTACTTCAGTTTAGTATCATTTCACTATGAGAGCTGGTTTGTT
>CAAKHG010020832.1:9609-47979 GCA_901007715.1 Dactylopterus volitans
TTGGTGAGAGGGGGGGGGGGGGGGGGGGGGGTGGGGGGGGGGGCAGGTTTTTACCTTCCGCAGTCTTTGTTTTCTTTCGGCGCGTTAGGTTACGTTTCATTCTGGTAATTAACGGCTCTCTCGTGAGCCGGACGTGTGGCGACTGGCTGGGTCTCTCGCTGCAGTGATTGCGGGCGACGCCTCGGCGGTGGAGGATGTTTCTGGGTCACCAGCTGCCTACGCTTTCTGCAAACACAGCACTGCCGGACCTGACCAGCTGTTTTCTCTCACCATCTCTACCCCCTCAAAGTTCCTCTCGGTTTTTTTTTTTTTTTCTCTCCTCTCCTCTTTTCTCTCCCTCCCTCCATCACCGCATTTCTCTGCACTGCTTCCAGATGCTGGCCTGCAGCTAGAGGAAAATTAACTGTCTCCTCTCTTGATACTGCCCTACTGCGTGTAATTTTGTCTGCATATTAATAGAAGTGAGATAAGAGAGACGACTAAAAGGAACTCTTAAACAATGTGACATATTGATCATTGGCGAGGGAGCAAGGCGAAGAAAGGGGCGCGCGCGCACAGGAGATTGGAGACGTTTTTTTGGGGGGTAGGGCGGCTGTGTGGTGTTGATCACACAACTTTCAGAAAGGTGTGATTACTCTCTATCCTCACAAATGAATGGGGCAGAGGGGAAAAAAGGAAACATCGGGGCGGGGGATTTAAAAACGGAGAGAGGGCGAGAAAGTAAGAATGCAAATGGAAGTGGGATAAGAGTAATTGGACAAGAGTCATAGTACTAATCCTACAGCAGTTAAATATGCATAAATGGGATTTAATCCATGGGGCAGCAAATGTGTGGAAACACATTGGTAGTAAGTGTCTTTTAATGTATGTCCCTTTGAATGTATGAGCCGTTTAGAAAGCCTGATGCAAACACTGTGTTTGAGTGGGGTGGGGGAGGCGGCTTCTCCCCTTAATTGTACTAACGAGTCCGCTCATAGGTTCACCAGTGGGTAGGCGGGTGGGTTGGGGAGTGTGTTTAATTTCGCATCTTTGTCCGTTCCGTCGCCTTTAACCACCTGTGTAATTTTTCTCCAAAAAGGACACCCACAAGCATTATGGGTCTCTGTTTTATTTACTCATGAATATGGAGGAGAAAAGTGTGTAAAAGCCATAGACTGTGAATTCCAGTGTTGCAAAAAGAAAGCTAAATTAATCTTGCGCGGCTGACGTAATCCGGAGCCCGTCGCGGCACAGCTAAAGTATGTTTAGAGAAAGGAGCTGCTGTACTGAGATCGCACTCAACGTTATCTTTAGTTATTGATTTATTGCCGAATACGATTTCTCTTTACCAGCTGAAACAGACTAACGTGTTTGGTTCGTGTTTCATCTACTCTTGGCCTCTTTACGATCAATTAATACACAAAAGCCTAGATGGCGCGACGTGTCACCCCAAGGATGCCACGCCTTTAGTTATGCGTAGACTTTAAGCCTTATTATAATTTAAACAGGTGAGTTTTCCCCTATCCAGTTGACATGAAATTAGTGAAGGGAACCAAGTCTTTTTTTTTTCTTTTTTTTTTTTTTTGCTCTCGCTGTAAAGTTTTTTCATGGGGGGGGTTTATGAGGACTGACTCACTTAAAGAGCCAGCCTCAGGTGGCCAATCCTAAAAACTGCCGTTTGCAGCATTTCCACACTGGCTTCGTTTGCCAGCCTCAGAGGTTGCCTCTTGGTTTTATTCGCACTTTTTCCACAAGAATTGTGAGTGCATCTCTATTTATTTACTCATGAATATGGAGTCTTTTCATATTGTCTTGGAGATAAAAAAAAAAAAAAAAACAATCTGTGGATTTATGCATGCAGGTGACGCCCACCAACACACTCAGATGAGCGGTACAATCCTGGAGTGTAAACTTTCGCACCCTTTAGATGCAGCTGGAGCATTTGCTACTTTTATACTGTACACGGACACGCAGATACACACATGCGAGAGGGAAGTAACACTTGAAGGCAAAACTGTGAGGCAATTTGAATTTAAAAAAAAAAAAAACAAGAAACAAGAGATCAATCACTTTAAGCAAAGATTATCATTTCACACACGCACTTTGAGCCGAGGCTGGTGGAAAATGTTAAGCACTCCGACAGCAGCCAATATGCCCTTGAAGACACTTCACACTATGCCACAGTTCAGTAAATCTACAGGGAGCGGCTGCAGCAAAAGCTATGGCTACAGCGCCTTCCATCCACTCCTCAATAAGGAAATACATAACTTTGCTATGTCAGACATCAATAAGCATCTCCGGAGCTTCAACCATGTCAAAACGCTTTAATGCGAGTCCTTGAACAGCCGGCGCTCCTCTCATCAGACTTCACAGTGGTCATACTTCTAAAAGCTGCTCACACGCAAAAATTAACCGAAGGCTTATTAAAACTCGTTCAAAACACTTGACTGACTTGCATTCAATCGACAACGCGTTGCACCACGTGCGGCGTCCCCGGCAGCACATGGTGTACTGTATTGTGTTGAACATAAAGAAAAAAGAAAAAAAAAGTACAATCACACAGTGCAATGTTAATGGACCACCACTGCCATCCTCTAACGACCGAGGCGATGACAACTGCTGCTTTGCTACAAGAATGATGGCGCCACATGCATTAAGCCAGAACTTCCATTGTAATCTTTAAGTAAAAAAGACAGCTTATAGGATGGTACACATCAAAACAGGCTATTATATGAGCATGAGGACAGGAGTGAAAAATAGGAACTAGCGTAATACGAGGAAGGAGGGAAGGAATTATGAGAAGACGTGGAGGATGAACTGACAAAACCACGTAAGCCCTGTTGCCATGATCTCCACACTTTCCCTTGGCTCACTTTACCGCTTAATCAAAGTCTAGCCTGACTGATTACATGGCCCTTTTTTTTTTTCATAAAAGTGACACTATTTTAAAAAAGAAAGAGAGGGGGGAAAAAAAAGCAGCTCCTCATACTGCGCTCTAGGAATCATTTCTAATTCATTCTCACCAGTCCTGATCTGCCAGCCAAAGCCATTATAGGAAAGTCAGGATGATGTACTGTCAGAGGCCAGAGAAATAGATGTCATCCACAGCAATAAGCCTGTAATAACTACTGTCAAATTATTTTCAGGACGCAAGTAACTTTTTTTCCCTCCTCTCATCTCCACGTTTGGCCCCTGGCAGCACTGCTTTTGCAGCTTGTGAAATGCTTGTTATCATAATTGCATAACTAGGCATGTAATATTTTAGACGCCTCTCCGCATCATTAACATACAAGGAGAGTGCTGTGCCGCGTTTGTGCACCAAAACCCATTTTCGAGCGGACACATTCCCCCGTCGTGACTAATACAGCCGCGCGCACGTGGCACCGCATTGTTCACACAGTCGGGACGGGCCGCGGCTGTACTGTACAGCTGCACGGCGAGCAGTTAATTACAGTACATCAGAGTGTGCTTGGCATTTGCATCGGCTCCCTCAAGAGGATGATTCAGGTGCGTGAATGAGAGGATGAGTGAAACAGGAGGACGGGAGGGAACAGAGGGGAGGGGGAACGTGAAAGAGCACTTGTTTGTGTTTAGGGTGGCTCGGTGTAGTGAAAGTGACATTTTGGTGAGATGTGCACTTTTCAAAAGCCCCGTGGGGGTACAAGGGGTATGCCCAGCCATGGCAGCCGACTCCACGCGGTCACATTTTATCCTGACACTGAGCACAACAGGCAGGCCAGGCCACGCGCCCAAACACATTACACTCTTCCCTATCCAACACTCGAGTGGGACCACATTAATTTTTATCGTACCTGACGTAAACACAATATCCTCTGATAATATAAAAAAAAAAAATGAAAATGCGTGCACACACACACCTTCATCTGCTGGAGTGTGAGAATATGCAAACAAGTCCCTGTGTGGCCTGTTGCACTCCATCTGGGTAATTTTGAGTCAGAACCAGGGCTGGGTGAAAAGAAAAAAAATTGTTATTGTCAGTATACCCGGGTACAACGAAATCATAAGCGGATTCTCTCCTTGAATCGGGAAAACATACATATCTAGAAGTGTAGGAATATAGATATATAACAAATATACAAACAAAACAGGAAAACCACTTATAGCAGCTCTAAAATAGATTTGGGTTATGTACATTATGCAAAATCCTTAATTTTTTTGAGACAGTGGATAAAGAAATTAGAGTAAATGCATTAATTGAAAAAAAAAGATCAATTCATAATAAATATATGATGGGAAAAGTAAAATAATTAAATCAAATAATTAAATTTATCAGTGTACACTGGCAATATCTTTAAAACCAATCATTAAATAAATAGAGATGAAAACAGTCGGTTTGCTTTTAGCCTGGCAACTAAGCTAGCAAGTCGCAAGTCAGGCTGACATTAACGTGTGCAATTTTCATAAGCAAGTTACATTAATATTCAGCGCCTGTACGCTTCTCATGAATGCAGAAACAAGCGACCAAAACTGTACCAGGTTAATGTGCTAATTTCTGCTTTTACACATCTCAGCATGGACTTCCATCGGGACGTACTCCTTTTTCAAGGCCAACCTCAAGTGGCCATTCAAGAGACTGCAGGCACTTTTGCGCGCCTCATCTCAAGCAGTGACATCAATGTCCTCCTGTGCCTGAAACTCCTTGGCACTGCATGCTGGATCGTGACAGCTGGCCCACCACGCACCGGCTTTAAATGGTTGAATCTTCTTATTGATATTCATGAAGCTTCTTCCACCGATACATTTTGCTGTCTTCTTATTGCTCCGGTCCAGTTTGTTCCATATAGACGCCGCATCATGAAGGCGTCACGCTGCCAGCACAGCCAACTCTCTATTTCACATACCCACAAGTATCTGGTCTGACGCATGGATTTAGATAAAGACAAGGTTAGATGACAGAGAGGATGGCTACGGAGTGATGTGATCGAACACGGCAGCTTCTGCAGGGATGGAGTGAGAATATTGTGCATTTTGAACTTTGACACTCTGTTATAGAATCATCTAGGGTGGATTTAGAGAGGCTGAAAGGCTATGAGATGTTCTCATTCCCAATGATACACAGCAGGCTTCAGTATTGACTGAAAGATATCACTTGGTGCAGAGAAAACACAAAGCACACACACACACACACACAAACACACACACACACAGTAATCAGACAATCTCTTGTCCCGGGAGGCCAAAGTGGGAAAGTACAGGTTGATTCTTTCACACTCTGACATAACCACAAGTGCTAAAATGTCAGCGCACAGCAGAAAAAAGGCACAAAAGATGAGGACCAAAGCAACCATGCAGGGAAACCATCTGACCACAGGTTGGGGTAAATGTTACAAGGGAAAACCTTGTAAACTACTTAGGTTCTGACCTAAAAATCTAAGAAAAAATGTAAGCTGAGGGAAAGTTTCAGAAAATCCGATCCATCTCGAAGTATGACACATGTCAAGCGAGTGTATGTCAGCGTCTGGAGCCAATTAGCTATGGTGACATTAACGATGGAAACAGTGGCATTAGTGTCAGTCAGTCGGTGCCAATCAAAAGGCATTAGCATTTCTGCCGCTCGCGCCACATTTTTAATCAGCAAACTGAACTCCAACACAAAATGAACTCATCAGGTGGACGGCAGAACGTGGCCAGACACCCGCGGAGCAGGTTCATCCATCACAGCAAGGTGTTTTTAAATAGAAGCCGCGAGCCCTGGTCAAGAGGCAGATGAATGTGCTGTCAACAAGGAGGGTTATTATCAGCTAATGAGGAGTAAAACCTTGTCTATCCATAAATGATGTGATCTCAAATAAGAGATATATTTAAATGCAACACCAAGATCCAATTGTGCATATGGTAACTTATTGGAGTCTGTTCTGCTAGCCGTTTTATTTCAGTCTTTGTGCCAAGCTAAGCTATTTGGCTACTGCAGTTGCACAGGAATCCCTAAATAAAGTATTTGCCCCGATTATGGTTGCAGCACGAGCTTCAGCATAGCACAGGATGTACTGTTCATGTTTTCCCATCCACTGTACACCCTTTTGGAGCAGAACAGTCTGCCTTTTAAGCCTGTCTGCGCTGAGCACTTACTAATGCAATATACTACACTTAGAGGAGAAACCCCCCATTTGAGTAGATGGGCATAATTTAGTTCACCGAAATGTCAGTACATTTTGGCCCAATGTATCATTTAGTTTATCTAACTACAGTTTATGTAAAAGTCAGATGGAAACCTGCAGGGAAGTCTGGTCGTGTTACAGCTGATAAAGGAACAAAAATCAAAGAGCATCATCATGAATTAAGTGAGGTCTCCTGTATATTTAATCTTGAAGGTAAAGATGATATTTATATATATAAAAAAAATAAAACATTCAGCTTATGGTCGTTGTAGTTAATCCAAAAAGTGATGAGATGATCTGGCACTTGCCGACAAAAACACACAGGACATACGGCAACACCAATGTGCAAACACACTTAAAAAAAAAAAAAAAAAAGAGTTTTTAGGGATTCTGATAGCTTCGCATTTACTGTAAACTCATAAGTGATATATCTCATTTATCTCTCAAAGAAAGTGAATATTTTCCACAATATTAAAACTACTTCTTCCTAGTCTTGGACAACCAAACTCAAGGTTAGGGGCCAATGTTCAGATAAAATTCTGTTGTGGACGGCATGACGGTGTTACGCTACGGCTGTGCTGGTCTCCCTCTCGGCTCCACAGGTAGCAAGAGTGATATGCCCCGACGGCACCGTGCCATGCAGATATGACTGATGCATTTTCAGCACTGCTCCAAGAAGCTTCCTTAACATTGGGGAGGTAATCTGCAGGCACAATGCCCAGCAGTCTGCTCTGGCCTCTCAAGGTTTGGCTCCTCAAAAGGGACAGAGTGATGAGTGTGGGATTGTCGGGGAGCGTGGGGGGGTGCTGTACAGATTATCAAAGATGTATGGCGTTTCGTGCTGGGTTTCCATAAGTGATTTGGGAAAGGAGCTGAATTGCTCACCGGCAAGTCACTGAGGCAGATTGATACTGTAGCATACGGTGTCACAGTGCAGGTGTCATCAGTCTCCTCTTATCAAGCAGCACTTGGAAAACAACCTCCTAAAACGTTTCTTATAGGAAGCTGGGAAGAGTCGTCCTCCGGAGGAAGTGCTGCAGTGTTTTGATCTCAGTAAAAGGAGGTTTGATCTGTGTGCCAATTTGGAGAACAGTGTTACACTCACATAAAGGAGTCCATCAAAATACATCAAGATATAGTGGATGGGGATTATTCTTTATTCCTCTAGAGCTCACAAACAATTCACCATTGTTACAATACGTTACAGTTGAAGTTACTACCAATAATGCTACTGACACCATGTTTTTGGTCAGCAAGCCAAGTTTTTAGTGTCATTGTCATGGTAACGCACACCCATGACTTCAGGGATGTACCACACACACACGCACACACATGTTAAAACACACTGAGGAGCGCTGATAGCGAGTGTGTTGGAATCCATTCTGACCCACTCAGATACTGGCACAGAGACATGTTGCCCACAGCAGTAAAACCCGTCAAAATATCAAGGCGCATCTTGTTGACAATATTTGATCACCATGCATCTTTCATGACAAAAGTAGGTCTGCACATTTTGTCCAAATAAAAGATATCACTGCAAAATAAAAATAAAAAAGAAAAGTGCTTGTCATCAACGTAATCCACAAGGAAATTCAAACCAACGGTCACACTCTTCTTTTGACTACAGCTGGGTTGGATTGAACAATGACAACACATTTTTCGAAGTTGTCAGACCATTTAAATGTTATGAAAATGATCCCTGCGAAGTATAATGGACTGGAATGTCAGTGGTAACTTTTTCTTGCCCGAATATGATCACAGAACAAGGATTTTACTGACACCACTCCGGCTGTTTCTAACAACTTAACGATGTCCCTACATGAATGCTTTTATTAAAGCAGAAGTGTATTAGCGGGTGGCTTTTCAGGAGGTCGGAATACTTGAACAGAAAATGAAGGGGGGAAAAAAAGCAAACCTAATCACCTCCGGCGTTAACCACGGTGCAAGGACGTTGCTGGGCTATGACCATCATCTGAAATTTAATGGAAATGGTTGTATGGTTCAACAAGCACAATCAACTATAGAGTGCTAACAACCTTGCTGGCCCAAAATGTTCTTTTTTTTTTTTCTCCTTCCCCACATCCCTCTCTTTATATTCAGGATAGAAGTGTAGTGTACACACACGCACGCGCGCGCACATACACACACACACTCATTGGTTTAAGACTCCCGAGACCCAGAGCGCCCTTTCTCTCTCCCTCTTTTTCTAATCCTGGCAATTAGCAAGAAATAATTAATGATTAAAAAAATGAAAAAGTTGAGGGCAGAGAGCCTTGAAGATAGAGTTCTGCACCGTAAGCATTCAATTCCCCCTCTCAAGGTCCTCAAGGTCCACTGCTCTCTGGCTCTGATCCTCACTCGCTACTGGGGGAGGCTTGAACAAAGGCCTCTTTGATATCAGCCTGACCTCCTCCTCTGCATTTCACTCCTTACCTACATTGTATACCCTTTTCCTGTTGTCCTGTCTTTGCATTACAGCCGACTTCCTCTCATCTCACTCTCCTCAATTTCATCCTCCCAGCACCAAGGTTGTGGCCCGGCTTGCTCAGCGTCCATTTGAAAAATATTTCAAAGGAGACATCTGCTGCACCCCCCAGAGTGAGGATTTGTTTGATTGCCTCCCTGTGAAATTAATAAGGGCAGCAATTAACAGTCTGGCAAAAACAGAAAAGTGGGTGGATGTGTGGCTGCGCAGGGCTGCTGCGCGGCACCGCTGACCCTTGATCATGCGCCGCAGCGATGGAGCTATAAACAGTCGGGCAATGGGGATGTTGTAATCTTGTGGTGTCACTTCAGGGCCACATACAAATGTAATCTGAGGGTCAGAGAGAAACTGCAATGTCATTTCAGGCTCGGGAGCAACTGCAATGTTATGCCTCTGCAAGCATTTTATTTATTAATTTATTTATTTTTCCAACTCACATTGCATAACTATGTGTAATCACTTTCACTTTCCCCCTAAAGGACTCAAATGATTCACATGTTACCATGTGTGTCTGCATGTTTCTGTATGTGCGCATGCAACTCTCTTAGCAGACAGACAAACAGTTGGAAGACAAAATGTCAGGAGGGGGGAGAGGAAGGGAGGATGAACACACTCCTAAGCACTCCTGCCCCCTGGTGGCAGTTTGCTGCAACACCCCTGATTATGCAAGGATGGCTGCAACTAGTTGTGGAGGGACTGCTGCATGAACAGTCTGGGAGTTTCTGCTTATTGCACCACCTCTGCCTCCTGAAGGGTGCATTTGATCTTTGCATACATTTAAATTCCAAAGAGGCAAAAAATACCGAGGGGTGGGTAAAGTTTGTTCATTCATAAATGCAGGGCCTGGGATTTAGATCTTGAATTACACAGAGTTGGCATCATTTCATAATACTCTTTGAGAAAATTGTGTTTCATTTGCAAGATATTTCAAGCGCTTGATGTCAGACCTTGAATGCTGCCGTCACAGAGATGCTTTATTTGCTTATGGCAATCATAATTTAGCGAAAAATCTGAAGCACGAAGACATGCCGGCCCAATTAACAGCGTGTTAAGATTTCCAATCTCGTCCAATTGGGACACAGCTTGTCCACAACCATGGAACACTTTTGAGAGGAAAAAAAAAGGTGTATGATGCAAATGAACTAATGTGTTCTTGAAAATGAAGGAGAGAAAGCAGGTGGGGGATTATCACAGTTAAGAAATGCTTGAAAAAACTGCAGAAAGGCTTTTGATGTGGAGGATCAGAGCAAACACTGCCTGCAGTTCATGCTTTTGGCCAGCAGATGGCATAAGCAGTTAGTGTAGTGCAACCACCCTGATGTTGCCCCTCCTCTAAGGGCCTAAGTCACTGTTTTTCTTAAGGTGACTGCGTTTTTGCAATCTCCTAGTGGCAAAGACGAGGTTTTTCCCATTTAGATCAAAAACGGCTGGTTCTATAGATTCCATTACAAATCCACATGAATCAATGTCTCTCACCCCCATCAGTCTCCGATTGGTATTTCAGTCCCACCAGCAGCCAGCCCTCCCACACAATTACAGTCACACACACTCGCACATGCATCCCTGCATTTGTGTGTCTGACCTAGCAGCTAGTTGCTCGTGAGAGTGAAAGTGAAGAGGGCGAATGGAATAGATCATTAATATACATGCTAAGCAGCATGGTAAAACTTGTCTGGGGAATCAATGGAAACATCAGAAGGAGGAAGGGGAAGATTAGATATTGACTGAGGTAATGGGGTGAGGTGAGAAAAGGCTGCATTTAGCTAACTGGTGTATTCATCTCACAGCGCCATCATCACCACTCCTAATGGGCAGTGATGAGTGTGCATGTAATGCTTTTAACTGTACAATGTAAAGACATCATTAAGAGTGTGAGAAGCATAACTGCACAGTCGGTTTTAAACAAGAGGGAAAGCTTTGAATATTTGTATTTTGTCAGACTTTGCAGTTTTAAGATTTTAGCCATTCATAAAATGGGTCAAATCCAGGTTATCTGATGCGCCCTAATGTATTCAAACGCATGCAACGCTTGTGTATTTGAGAGCACAAAGTAACAGCAAAACAAGGTGACCCAAGAGCTCACTGTCTCTCCAAGAAATTGCAAAAAAATATATATCGCCTCTGCTGCCAGCCTGCTCCAGACACCTGTAACTCGCAAATAAGGAAAAGCCACAGCAACAACAAGCACAAACAGTTGTCTTATTGACAGGCGATAAACACCACCGCCGTCGCCCCGGTCAAAAGCTCAGTGCTCCAATTTCAGCCAAGACCGAGAAACTGATGTTGAAATCTGGTCCCCCAAATAATTATAATGTTCCCCTGTTGCGTTTCGTTGCTGCACCTTCGCCACTGCCTCCATATTGAGGAAAAGGTGAGGTTGGGGTCAGGCCAAGAGCCTCAGAGGACGACTGAACGCGGTTAGCAACAAGGTTGGACGCAAGATGAAACGATGGGGGAAACAGAATTTGGCACAGCAACAGTACAACTGTAGCAGCAGCGTAAAGCTGACAGAGAGGAAAACGGACATTCATTTGATCAGGCCAGCTGTCCTGCTGCCTGGCGTTTCCAGTGTTGCCGCCACTGAACTGAAACATTAAAATACATCATCCACATACCTTGTTCCTGATACATCCAACTCCAAGCAGAGCTGACCCTCCGAGGACATTTCACAAGGTGGCGCAGATCCTTGCTGGTCTTCTGTGTGGTTCGATCACAAACGTCTCAACCCCTTCTTGCGTGCAAATATGAATACACAAAAGGAGATAAACACCGCCTTTGCTAATATGACTTAGCTTCAGTGGTGTCCCATTATGTTTTCCTTGCCTAAAATGGCATTCAACAGTCTGATTAATTGCATCTACAGTGTTGTGCTTTTAGCTAGAAGTTAGCTGATGGCTAAAATCCATTTCTTAACAGTTTTTGGCTAGTAAGCTAATGTTGCTACATGATGTGATGGCCTATGAATGGTGAAGGTAGGAGCGGTTCCCATGCTTGCAGCAACTCACACAAGTTGGTTGAATGACATGAAGTAATATTGCGTGTACAGCGTGTTCCTCTATTTGCTGGAAGCTCCAGCTCTATCAGAGCTTTCAGAAAAATAGGAATCTCCCAGCTAATTGCATCTTTGACTGTACATGAATTCAACTCTTAAAATCAGAGTAATGATATGACAGCTTAGCGCTTGTCATGATATGTCAAGCAAATCTCTCTGTGACATCAGTTCTCAGCTAAAAAGCTAGTCTTTTGAAAGCTAAAGTTAGTGATTGCCTGAAGCTACTAGCTGCACATAGCATGCTGGTGCCTCTTCAACCCTTAGGCCTTTTTTCACGGCGGCCATTTTGTCCTGAGTATAAGTAGAACAACACAGGTGTTCTTAATCACATTAAATGAGACCCTGCACCGTTCCCTACTTTCGGAAGTCAAAATGGCCTTTTAAGGTTGCATTCATGGATAAACATCACCAAGAGAATCAGGAGAGGTCCAGTCTCGTCTTGGGGAAATAGCGAGACATCATCTAGCTGCTAAATGGTCCAGAAACAGGTGACTGAGCAGCAGCATGATGAGGTTTTCTTGGTAAGAGAAAGACACGGGATTTGAATGCATCACATCAGTGTTTGGGTGCAGTGAAGTGGTCAATGGAAGGACACAGTTGAAGACATTTAAAAAAAAAAAAGCCTAAAATAACCAGCCTTTTATGGGGAAAAAAATGTTGCTTGGGTTGCGCCAGCGGCAGCTTTTTCAGTGAGGACATTTAAAAATGCAATGCAACCTGATGAGGTGGTCAGAGAAGGTCAGTGCTTGTTTTCATAGGAACCAATACATTGCTGGAATTGAGTCATTTGTCATTTGCAGGAACGATACTGACATCAACCCCTTGAGCAACATCTCCGGGATCTGGATGCTGGAACACTGTGATCCATGAGAAGCAGGATGAACATGTGGCGATCATAAGACCGCCGTTGCCACCGCGACTACGAGTTTGACAAGGGGAGAACGTGAAGCCAGAAAGACGGTGAGGTTTATGGAAAGATAAAAAAAAAAAATGATGCCGCATGTCCTGATATAGTCTGAAAATGTTCATTGTTACAATTTTTTCACAGGATTGATGGATCAGTCGCCAATTTGTTTACTTCAGCATGTTAATTCTAACATGAACCACAACAAAAAGTCTCAATGTAGACCCCTCAAATACTTTATCATTTTTAGGCTAATTTATATTATTTAAAAAAAGATACTGAACATGAACGGCAGCAGACTGCAGTTTGTGGGCGTTAAAGCTACTTGTTTAGGAAAATCACCACTTTGCCATGGTAGTCCACTAATCACCTCGCGATGCTGGTGCTTCCTTGACTGCTTCCTTCCTTCATCTCTTCCTTTCCTTATTTCTGTCTTTCCTTCTGTACTTCATTACGGCTGCAGCGTGAGTGCAGCAGCATCGCTGCTCATGTGCCTGTGCGCGTGCCTCCAGCCGAGTGTCACGAGGCTAGAGCGTGTGCACGTGAACAGCGGTGGCGCACGGTGGGAGCGCAATTGGGGTGGGACTTGCGGGGGGTGGAGGAGTGGGGGCCTGAGAGGGTGTCACTTGCTCTGGAACATCAGAGGAGATAGCTGAAGCTGCGCTATGAAGCTAAGGCGATTAAGAAAGGGAGGGAGGCTTTACGTCACCAGGACGGTGGTTGGCCTTGATATGTGAATGGGTTTAAAAGAAGTACATGAATGAGAATGAGCGCATGAATGAAAGAACAATGAGGGGATTCAATACAAGTGATTTGCTACTTTTTTTAAAAAATAATATCTTTAAGGGCCCATTGAAATCTTGTTGTAGAATAAGCCACAGAAAATGGTCTCAAAAAAATATAAAAAAAATATTGTTTAAAAGGAAGCATAATGGGTTTTTGTTTTTTACATTATTGTTGGCTTTATTTGTATTATAAACTAAAGGTCAGAGGTCATAGTTAAGCCACTTGCATTTAAAGCAATATTTTACAACAGTATCAGAGTGGTGTATTTTATTTAGCAAGGGCTTTCAAGGGGGAAAGCAAAACAAAGCATCACATTGATATTCTGGTGGTATTATCTGCATGAGGATCATTAACATGTTTTATCAACATTAACATCAGTGGCTAAACGTCGAATGTAAGATGGTTTCGGTGAAAATATTCTGGTAAAGGCTCTGGGAAGCTGATTGGAATTACCCTTAATTAATCAAGAGGACTTTCAAAATGAAATGTTGCTTTTCCTCACGAGTAAAGTTTGGGTAGCCATTTTCTTATGTGTGCAAATACTGTACATGGTTTGAGTCAGTGATTTATTGATGAGATCATTTACTCGCACTGATCAATTTCTTAAGCGTCCATGTCAGTTTTTTAAATGGTTGTCAAGGTTAGCATACAAACGTCTATTTAAAAACATTTAGTTGTCCATTATTAGCATTGATATTGTCCTCTTTTGGCACCTCCTACTATGGCTCCATTTTCGACTGTGATAAAAAATTACATCTGTTAGTAATATCCCGGGTCCACATTAGCCCACTGCACCAACTAAAGACTATGATTTTTTAAAAAAAAAACTCTTTAGCATCACACTATGAAGATGGGTTTATGTCGGGTTTATGTCGATTTAATGCTACGTGATTTCTACTTGCATTTGTGCCTTACTGTCTCCACAAGCCCCTCAATTTTCAAATTCTTAGTGCTTCTTATTTTGCTGGCATTCATGTGCATGCTGGTCTGAGAGCGACAGCATCTCAATCCTGTGTTTCTCTCTCACTTAGTGACTCTGAATCTTCAAAGATATTTTTTATCTGAAGCTATGACAGCCAGTAGCAAAGCAACATGGACGGCAAATAATCAAGCAAAACTTTAAACCAATAATGTATAATGATAAACTTGACAGACTAAATGATAGAAAAGCCTGACTGAATAATGCTGAGCAACACTGTCATCCTCAAGGGGTGTTATACTGATAAAACACATTATGACACGATTTGATGTATAGATACTCAATTTGGGGCACTGTACATTTATGCCAAAAGAGAATATTGGAGTTGATCTCTAAATATGCACACAACACAGAATGCATAAGAAAGCAAAATACTAAAGAACAGTGATACTAAAAGTGTCAAAAGCTTATAAACAACAGAAAGAGGATATTTCTGAATACCTCATATGATAAAGTGACATTATGATATTATGGCAGTGCGTGTGTTTGCAGGAGGGGCAGGCAAAAAAAATTATAGATTGATCTTAAAAAAAGAAGCGGTCTCCTAAAACAGCCCCCAACTACCCCCTTGCCCCTCCCCTTCCCCCCCAGCCTGGGGTTTGAATTAATGTGTTTCTATTTTTGGCTCTCCCGTGTTTCCAGGGGAAACCTAATGACGCAATGACGTCAATGCAGGTCACCAGCATGAAGCAGACTGGAGGAATTGAGTGGCTTCCATTAGAGCTTTTGCAGCATTTTCTCGGAGAGGAGGGAGGAGGACAAAATGGATTAAGATTAAGGAAATGCACGGCAATAAAAATAAATATAGACCGCAATGAATGGGAGGCAATGCGACTGACGTCTGGGAAGAGAGAGAGGAGGGAGGGAGGAAGGGAAGAAGAGAGGGTGGAGGGGGGGTTGGGGGATAGAGGTGGAGGGGAGGGTGGGGGGGGACCCTGCTGCTGCTGCATATCAATGGGTGCCGTTCAAATTCCCAGGGATTATTGGAGGGAAAAAAGGGGGGGAAAGAGAAAAATGATGCACGCGTCCACGGATCTGATGCCTGGGTGAGCCATTCTTCTATTTTTCCTTGTTTATGATTGAAGTGAGTGAAAGAGAGAAGCCCGCCGTCGTGTTTCCGTGCTTATAGACCTTGTTGCCATACAGAGAGCCATTGAGAAATTCATGCCCGAGTTTTGACGGCGAGGCGTGAGTGGCCCGGTGTTTTCTGGCGTATGCGGGCGGGCTCGACTGTGCATTCGGCCAAAAGTGTCTTCGTGACGACTTCCACTGAGTTAATTGCGATTCTCCATCATTTCACCGGAGCGGCGGACGTGCAGCGTCCGGAGCCGCCGCCGCCGCCGCCGCTGCTGCAATTCTGCATTCGTCGAAATACGTTCGTTCCGTTGAGCCATCACAGAGCGTGTGCGCCGAAGAAAAATTGCGTTTTATTACAACGTGGAGTGAGATGTCCGTGCACGAAAGGCGTCACGAGAGCGTCGAGGCAACACTTGAAAGCTCCGCCAACATTGATCAAATACACTCTGGTGAGTTTAATTAGAATCGAGACTCGAGGCTCGGGTGCTCAATTTGCCTGTAGATCACTTTTCGTGCGTGCGTGCGTGCGTGCGTGTGTGCGCGCGCGCGTGTGTCTTTGCGTGCTGGCGGTGGGAGTGGGGGTGCAGTCGTGCGCGCGGAACCTACAAGAAGTAACGTTACTTCTCTTAGCACAAAAATTAGACCGCTCTTCCCGTGCACGAGCCTGTGCACGGGCGCGCGCACCCACACACACACACGCACGCACACACACACACACACACGACGTTGCTCGTTCGGCAGGCTTTCAGTGGCAACAAGTGCCAAATCACGCGCTATCAATGTATCCTCGGCCATCCCATGATGCTCAAGAAGTGCGTTTTGGTTTAAGGAGAGACGCGTCCCGTGGTTCTGTTATCATTCATTATTTATTTTTTTTTTTTAGTATCGTGGTGCTTCTATCTTCTCCCCCTACAATTGTTGTGTTTGCTCAGCCACCCTGCTCTCCGTCCGGTCCTGAAACTCCGGTGCTCCAGTGCAGGGCGTTCACCATGCAGAGGGAGCTGCTTCCAGCACCACGGACAGCTCCCGGCGCGTTTCAGGACCGCGGAGAGCGCTCCACGCGTCCACCGCGCTGAGGCCGACGAGCCGCTTCCACGCGGTCTTCTCTTTTTGAGGGGCCAGTCGCTGCTCGGAATGTGGACCAACCTCGGCAACTTCTTGAGTAGTTCAGGGCCTGCAGAACCGCCTTTGCGAGCACAGAACGGTTGCAGGCTGTTGGAGGAAATCATGCCGTTCATTAAACAATTCAAATATTTATAATCAGTGTGGATTGCATTCCAAAGCAGTGCCGAATATGGGACGATGTAGGGCGCATTTAGAGAACGAGCACGAGGGGATGTGACACTTTTTCCCCCCTCTCTCGCACATATGACGCATGTGGTGAGGTAAGTGTGGCGGGTGCCTACGTGTACAGATGGCCCAGTCTGCTGCTCCCTATTTGCTCTTTGCTTGACGTAAAAGCCGCACAGGCGCGGGCTCCATCACCCAGATGTGGTCTTGTGCACCAACTATGATCCACAAAAGCCCACCCACCCCTCTCCCATCCCCATTTTTTTTTAAACCTCCTTTTATCTTTTATGAACTTGTTCTTTACTGGATCATGAAATTTCACGACGCAGGCCTGCTCACTGAATGGATGTACATTTGTAGGTTGGTGTTTAATCCCGTGTATCAGCAACCCCTCCACCCACCTGCACCACCGCCACCACCATTGTGCCGCCTTCTACATTTGAGGAAAGCTGGGTCCAGAATTTAGATGCAAATAATCCAGGATTTTTGTTGCAACCGTAGTTACATGTGCTCTCGAGAATATTGCCCCAGTTTAAACCCGGTTCTCCTGAGTCACGCATGTAAAAAGATTTCAGCAGGTATTCTTTCTCTAATTTGAATTACATCAACCTTCGGCCTATATGAATTGCTAATAAATGATCAAAACCAGGTCCTGTTTTACATGACATCTATTTAGGTTCTTTAAAATTGTGAATAAACAAAATGAGCTGGAATCACTTGATTTGTAGTGTGAACTATGAACCATTATAACCCTCTACATTCCTGAGATTTTAAAAAATGACATTTAAAAAACAGGAATTCATTTGATGTACCAGTTCAGCAACAGATGATGTTCCTTTATTGTAGATTAAATTCAACTCAATTGCATCACAGTTCTCAGCAACTATAAATAGATTTTTTTTTTTTCAAAAACGGTCATAAAGACAATAACGTCATGGAGAGAAAACAAAGCAGACTCAATTCGTCCTTAGTAAAGTTGCTGTGGTGAGAGGTAAAATATATGAACACCAACGGCGGGACGAATGAGGAAAACTAATTTATTTTTTACACCATGTTTAATGATTCTCATATGAACAATGATGCAGGTTTAGATCTTTGGCTGGTGGAGTCTTTGCAGGAGGTTATTTTTTTATACAATCAGGGTGTGGTGTTGGATGACGTACTAAGACAAGTGTCAGTGAATTCAGAGGTTGAGAAAGCGACTGTTTTTTGTTGCCTCAAAAGGTGCACTGATGATCTGTATAGCAGCTGAATGTTTTAGATTTCCTGTTGAATTCACCTGTAATTTCTCGAATATGTAGGTAATTTTAAATGTGGTGGCTTGGCTGGATCACACTTTGACTTTAGGAACAAGCTGATTCGATGTTTGAGATTTTTACGTTTGTTTGGAGCTTTTATGTCTGGTTCCGATGTGTTCCTTGAGAGAACCTCGTTGTGTATTTTGGATTATCTGCGTTTAATGTCAGAGAATTATTGACGCTGGGGCTCATTTGTGAATGAAACCGCACTGGTTGGGTAAGAATGGATAAAAGGCAGCAGGAACCCTTTAAATCTTATTTTTTACAAATGTGATTATCATAAAAAATAGAGTATTTGGAGCAGGTCACACAGTAAAGCTCAGGCAACATTCGGGGGAACTATATTGTGCATGGATCTCTTCACTGACCTGAAACATTCCAGGTACTGTGTTTTAGGTTTTAAAGTATGTGACAGCATTCATTTACACTCAGCTACAGAAGTGTGATAACTGGAAAAAACAAACAAACATTCCTTAACAAAACAGACAATATTTAAACTGTTTCAAATGTACAGTGTATGGCTCACATAGTGGGTTGTTGTATTTATCTGTTTCAGAGGTCGACTCCAAAGGAAATGGCTCTTTTCGGTGCGGTTTGTCCTAAATCTGATCAGAAAGTCACGACAGTTCATAGCAAGATTGTCTCCTGCTGGTGCAAAGAAAATGACAGCTGATGATCTTGAAAATGGAGCCGGCATAAAGGCCAGCATGCATCGTGTTGTGAGGTTTACCTCTCAAAGAAAGGAGAACGCTTAACCTTTCTAAGGATTGGGCCGCGTCAGCCGGCTGAGATGTGCAGAGATGACCAGACCAAGAGTAGTTTGTACTCGCGGCCAACACAGAAGTCATATTTCAAGAGGTGAAAAGATCCCAGGTGCAGATGCCAACCCGTCTGCTGCATCTGTGTGGCCTGAGAGCTGGAGTCTGAGCGGAGCACAAAATGGTTGCACATCTGTTTCATATGAGAGATGTGACAACTTTGGCTCCTCGTGTTTAATGACAACAAAGGCCAGAGGCAAGTCTGCAGTGACCGGTGTTCAGCTGGATCACTTAGGCGTGGATGATGTCAAATTTTTCCATTTATTATTTGGCAACTCAGAGCTTGAGCGTTTCCAAAGATGCAGGACCCTTGTCTGGATCGCACCGACGTGCGTCACTCTTGTATATATTTTTAAATGGCTGCAGGTAAACAAAAAGTTCCACTGACAACATCTGATACAGTGAGGGTCATCTCTGGCAGCAGGTGAGGCAGAACATTATCCAGTTTAGAACTCGGTTATGTTCCAAACACAAACAAACAAGAAGAAGGGGAGCTAATGATCAATTTCCAGTCATGGTGCTCTCAGAAATCATTTGCAATCAAACATTTACGAAAATGCTTCGTTATGTGTTGTTTTTCTTCCCCATTCATTCCAACGGACGGCAAATCGGGATGTGAGAGAGCAAGTAGAACAAATGACAAACAGACTTTTGTCAACAGCAAAACAAAACATGCATGAGGCTTTGACCACTTTGCATATATAGAGTATATGTATTTGCATTGGTTTACACTATGAGGAATATCCCCCATTTATATCTGCAGAAAATTCTCCTGAGTCACATATCCTGTGTAGCCAGCCAAAGTAATTAAAAACAAAAAAAATCAAAATTATATTTGCATGTTTATATTTCCCTGTTCTGATTTCCTTCTTCACCTTCCTGAGACATTCCAACCCCGACACATTTGAAGAAAAAAAAGATCAAAATTAAAAGCCATAAATATTTCACATAGCTTGACATGTAGAAATAATACAACAGTAAATGTTTACTTTAAGCAATCATGTGCTTTGATTTTACAATAAATAGATTAAACTGTGCCTCACAGCCTCAAGTCTGATGACAAAAAGGGGGTGTGGCTCTGCTGCAGTCCACTTTAGATGATGTGAACATTGTTATCAATCAACATCCAATCAAGTGAGTTTGTGCGTATGCTGATGACGATAACGACTCCTCCAGACTTCCTATAAGAGATCTGAATGAAGAAAAATTTGAAGTTTTTTAACCACCAAGATTCAGCTATACTCCGCCCCTTCTCTTAAGCATGAAGAAATTCTGTTGTAGAAAAAGATCCACATGTACATTTGCCAACGGTAGTCAGTGACACTATTGTAAAACTTAAGTGTGTTTTCTGCTGGCCAGGAGGGAGCCCACATACAGTAAAAGCTACTGCTACATAATGGACATTATGTTTCATGACTGAGTTATGCACAAAATCCCACGGCCCAGTCATGTACATGAGATGGAAAACATAACTACACTTTACATACATTAAAAAGCCACATAATCATAAATGCATGAAAATCAACACAGCAGCATGCAGCAGCAACAGGCTGAGCAATGTGAGAGTAAGACTTGCATGAAGATAAACATCACACTCAGATGCAGATCGCATGTGTTTGTAGGAAATCAGAAGGAGCTCGGAAAATATAAATCAACATTACAAATATTATACAGTGAACACTCTGACCTTAGCAACCGTGTTTTAATGTTACAGTGTTTACTTCCTCTGACGTGCTGAGGCATCTGCAAATGTCACCATCATAAGTCATTGTCCACTCGTCAGCAGCGAGCACACTCAGACAACTTACAAATCCATCCAGATAAAGTCATCTAGATCCATTTACGTCGAGATGAAACCGGAAAACCCCAAATCATTGACTAGTTTGTTTAAAACCCTTCAAAAAAAGTGAGATGTTTTGTGAATGGGGCCCACCGGGCTCTCTGTGACCCTAAAAAAAGTGATGGAGAACATCTCGGGCTGTTCTTGGACTCTTGAAGTGAGCCAAGCAGTCGGGTGGTCCCAGCTGAGTGTTACTTTTAAAGGAAGCGTAGCAGGAAGGAACTGCCAATGCATCCTGACCTCAACATTACGACTGACATTGTCTTCACCTATCTCGACTTAATTTTATTTAAAGATCATTTAGCACCTGACATTTGATTTCTCGATGGAGGTTCACTTCCGTGACATGATTAAACAGGCTTTTTAGTGAAGTGCGCAGGCCCGGAGAAGCATGTATACAATTTCATTCCTCATGATTTGCTTTTGATTAAACGGTGGTTCCCGAGCTTTGCGGCCCTCAGAGTAAATAACAGAGACGCCAATTCCCAAAATCCCTAGAAGTGGCTGAAGCACACTTAAGCTGGACTCATGCTCCAATGAACCAAATTCATCCAACAACTTAACAATCGTTGTTTTTATGCAGTAGCCGTGGTTAATATCGTCTAACAGCAGAATACCTTGTTAAAAGTAATGTGCATTTAGTACTCCCGCTGTGAGAACCCCTGTTTTTGTTGCAGTTGCTCATATCGTCCACATTGAAACGTGAACATCTTGAACATGAAACGCTCGGGTCATGATCTTCAGTTAGCGACTGACAGGATGACATTGCAAGACACGCCGAGTTTCCTCCATGACCGCCCCTCTCTGGTCCTACAGTGACTCACCGGTGAGGTGAGGAGCTCAGATATCAGGAAAGAGACGAGACGGCACAACCGCGACTGCTTCACGCTGCAATGACTCACCGTTGCCCAGTAAAAGCTCTGGAGAGAGATCATTAGCAATGTACAGCAACTCCAGGTTCCATGAATGTACCGTAGCCGCAGCTCATTCACCCCACAGCGTCTCACTATCATCTCTTGAGATACATAATAACAGTATTATCAGCTTGGGTGAACTGGTGCTAGCTTGTTAAGATTCCTGCAGTTTGTACCTTTTTAAACAATTAAAAGTCAGCACCATGTGTTGAAAACCTGCTTAAAAAATGCACTGATGGCTCTTTTCCTTTGTGCAGGTGCAGATGCAGAAAATGCAACAAGTTGCTGAGATCAAACCTTTGTCCTTTGTGGGTCTTTTTGCGGTCTGGGCTTGCTGTTCCTAAGGCAGTAGCCAGGAAGCCCTTACCCCAAAAAGTATCTGCGCTGGACTCTGGCATCTGAACTGTCCAGCCGCCACCTCCTCCCCCCATGATGCGGCGGCGAGCGTCATCGCTGTGTTTCAGGACGCCACAACTCTGCGCACGTTGCAAAGGACATCAAGAATTTGTCAGCGGGGTCGGCCAGAGTTGGCTGTTGCTTCGTGACACTCGGAGAAGAATCAAATGCTCCAACCTGTGATTTTACAAAATAAAGCAAGTGTAAAGCTACACTTCCTAAAGTTAATCTGCAATCAGGAGATTTTTGAAGTTTAAGATTAGCTAAGATTTCAGATTAGTTTAAATGCCGTAAATACACACTTTGAGGAGAAAAATATTTTTTATGCAGTAATATATGTTATTCTCAAAAATTGAAGCGTAAATTTATCTGTTTCCCAGAATGTTAAATACTGCGAATATCAGCTTAAGTATGTTGTTTTGAGACTGATTCTAGACCAAAATATCTTACTTCAGTATTTGTATTGCTTTTTTTCTCCTCAGGTTATTTTTTCCACTTTTTTTGCCATTTATTGTTTGCAGTGTGTGATTATAGCAGCACATTCAGAGGTGTGACAACAGTCAAAAGTGCAACCTCGAAATACTAACTCTGACATTAATGATTTCACCATATCATTTGTTAATTTACACTAAAAACAAAGTAGAAACTGGAGGCAAAGAAGAAGGTGAGTGAGATAATGCAGGTCATGTGGATTTTGGAAAGAGATGTAGTCAGTAGTCAAAGTTATCGTATTGCGTACATTAAAATACATTTTTATCCTTTTGGGCTTTCCATATTTTTTTTTTATGTGGGGTATATATGTTCTCATGTTAGGTTAAAGTGTATTGTGTGTATAGAGTTCAATGATTTTTTTTTTTTTTTTGGATGTAATTTCTACAGGATTCAGCATTAAGTCTGATCAGGGAGCAGTTTGTGAAACTGATAAATTGTGAACGATGTACTGTAGTGCATTTATGCTTTTAGCTCCCTGATGTTTTGGAGTGCATTTCTCAATAAAACAAAATCAATGCAAATGCTGTGCTGAAATGTTTCAGATTATTTAGCCCTGATACAAAACCATACATTTAAGGATGCTCATGTTAAAAAATTGTTATTAAATGTGTCACAGATTATCTGTTTTATTATTTTCTGTATGAATGGAGTGTATAAACCAGGCCTGATATTTATGGAATAACCTCAAGCAGTCACATAAATATGACGTACGCGGTGAACAAACGAGCAAAATTAATGTGTGGCTTCAAGCCTTTGACGCACTATTGTGTTATGTAAACTCGGTTACTTATCAAAACTCACGAGCATTCATCCAACCACGTGACTCCCTCACTCGGGGAGCGTTTGCAGGCATGTGCAATTAAGTGTGAATGCAACCTTCTTTGCAAATGGCAATGAGATTATCCAGATGTGCTGCGTCTCTCATCTAAATCCCGATGACCATTAACATAAAACACATTCAGCATCCTATCATGCTTTTGCAATTAATCCCGTCGCTGCTGGTGTCTATTCAGTGAAATGAAGTGAAGCAAAAATTAAGATAAACTATTGTCTGTTATGGTTAACTGAAGACAGCCATCTATGTATAGTATAAGCCTTTATTTTGACATTTTAATTGCGAAATCTAGGCAGGAAAAATATAAGAGGATGATGAGCTTTTCTCGGAATGGTTAAATCATTAGAAAATGATAATATTGATGATATAATTTCCCTCCTGATTTTTCTATATTTTTCCTTCTATTTGGGAGAAGCTAGATTGGTTGTGACATGTATTTGTTCTGTGGTTGTCAGATCATCCGGTCATGTCTTTTTCATTTCTTTGGCAGTGTTTTTGCAGAAATCTGCATCCACGGCACTTCTCAATTTGCATCATGCAAAAATATTCCAAAGATTATTTTAATTATCATCATCATTATTATCATTATGGGGCCTCACAAAAATGTATCTGTAACATTTGAAAAAAAAAATGAACAAAAATTGAGCCCCAGCTTCCACTAAAGCGAGAGCAAAACCGATTAGCACAACATCAGTGCCAACTAACAACATCATACATCACCGCGTCTTCCTGCCTGGTGGGTGGCCATAATAGCACACACACTAATACCAGTGACTCATTTTCCGGTGGACTGGGCCTCGGCGTCCATTCATGACCTGACAAATCTCAGACCGACCTTCAGACTACAGTTAGAGACTCCCGGTTAAATCATGAGCGTGGCCCACAATTTGTGCGTCACACATCGCCCTGGGAAATAGGGCAGTGCCTCATCCGTGCCGTCAGATATGGATGGCGGGTTGCCACTGCACTTTTGCTCTTCTCGTACTTGTAACGGTGAAATTTAAATTGGCCACCACGGGCAGGAGACGGTATGAAAGCGACGGCTGCATGTTATCTGCAGGTTTGATGCAAAATGAAATGTCTGACAAGGGGTCATCCAATTTGTCGGTGTTGTTCAAAAATGGCAAAATGTGCTATTGTTTTTGCATGAGCCCCCACCCCGCCCTCACCAAAAAAAAGAAAAAAAATATTAATGTGACGGCGTTGACACTAAAAATAAGAGCAAGCGCAAAACCTTTGGAAAGCTCCAAGTAATCAAGTCAAATATTACAGCTGAGTTTAGAACAACAGATTCATCTTTTTGCAGTGAGGTAAACATTAAAAGGAAGCAGCAATGTTTCAAAAAGGTAAAAAAAAGAAAAAAGAAAAAAAAAAAGGAGAATCAAGAATCGAGGTTATTATTCATTTGTAAAAACATGTAATCATTCAATAACTGATAATCTCTTGAAGTTGTATTTCCATTGGAGGGAAAAAATGAAGACTGAAAAATACTCAACACAGACTGGTGAGCCGCAGCACAGCTACATCTTTGGGTGACTGAAGCCCTCCAGAGGACGTTTTGTGAACTGCACCCATGTGCAGCTTCATCATCATCAGACAAACACAACAGTTCAAAGGAGCGCTCGAAAGCAATAAAAGTGTTCCCGTAACATTGTCACAATTCCCAGCTGGACCCAGACTAGCTCTGCAGCAGTTTCAAATGATGGAAATAATATTACTATTCCTCACCCTGCCCCCCTCCCCTTTCCCCCTGCCTCCCCTCGCCAATATTCCTACCAGAGTTACGGTAAAAGGAATCAGCAAATGCCTGGACTATAAGAGGAGAAGTGTGTTACTTTTGGACTTTGGCCTCTCAATGATTCAGCCTTTGCTTTGGTTCTCTGTGCTTTTAACACTGCCAAGTATTTTTGTTTCAACTCAAAGGGTGATTAAATTTAATTGAGAAAAGCTGACTCATAAAACTGATGTGAGTTGACTCGAGCGACTCAGCAGAAAATAAATCCTTTTCCAGTCCGTCATGCTGCTGGTAGGACTGGCAATGTTACAGTATGTTGTTCCCAAAAATCCACAACGTCGGGCTGGAATTCTCATAGATTTGTGTCATTAGTTCCAGGAGCAGCCAGATTACTTGTACTACAGTCGGCGCGGTTGTCTTCTGTTTTCTTGGCTGTTTGGGAAAACAAAGAAAGAAGGCCAAAGTGAAATCTTACTGTATCCCATATTATCCAGATGAGTGTTGTGAGTGGTGAGAAAAGTTGCAAGGAATATAAACATCAGGAGAAAACAGTGAGGTTGCGGTTGATCAGGACTCAGTCAGCTCCCTCATCCGCAACATCTAGTCAGTTTGCGCCATCATAAATTGCCGTTTATCGCCTGCGATGTGGATTTTTCTCGACTGGATCGATCGAACGAGCGATTCCGCCAGTCGCCGCACGGAGCGACGGAATGCAAAACTGAAGTTTCATGTCATAAATGCTTCTGTGATCTCTATGGGTTTGATTTCCTACATTCCATTATTGTTTTGTCTTTCGGCAGGATCACACAAAAACCAAGGGGTCAATAGTCATGGAACTTGGTGGAGGGGGGCAGCATTATGCAACATGTCAAGTAAACGGCGGCCCATTACATTTTTTTGGGGCAGATAGGACATTTTTAAGAAGTTCTCAAAACATATAATATGGATTTTGGAAGAGATATGAAAGCCACAAAACACCCTCCCATTGAACTTTGAGATAAATCTGTCCGAGAGTCCGGCTCACTTATGAATTGCGCAACTCTTCGTTTTTTTTAATGTAGCGTTCAGCCGCTCTCTTTCTTCCGTCGTGTGTTCAACCGCAAACGTTTCCTGTTCAGACGAGTCATTGCCTGCATTTTGTTTCCGATGACACTAGTGCACTGAATAATATTTTTGTCGGGTGCGGGGGTTACTGTCTTCGCTTTCAACGAGACAAAAAAAAAAAAAAAGGGTCAAATTAGGTTGGCTCTGTGCCACACTGGCTTACTGGAACTGACCAAAGCAAGCTTTCCAATAAATCCCCCCGTCCGCCCCCTCTGGTTCCATGTTGGTCTTCCCCTATCATCTGTTGCAGTGGCAAAAATAATTCCATCTGCGTCACGCCATTGGCCCAACAAAAAGAGCATTGTTTTTGAATGTAGAAGCACGATGATGTGGATAATTTCTACATTATATGGTTCTCACTAACTAAGGTTCTGGGAATCTTGTGGGCTGCCGGGGGCAGATCTGGGACTCGAGTCGGCTGAGCTGAAAGAGGAGACGGATGCAGAAGAAGATCAGCGTACTCACCATCTACCTTTGAGAGGAGCAATGTTTATCCACCTTTCAAATAAATTACCGATGCAGATTAAGATGTAAGAAGGAAAAACACATCTCACTACTGAGTGAAGTGGAGCCAACTCGAAACACCAAATCTCGAACCTTCACTATCAGCTAACAGTGAAGGCTTTCAGTGATAAAACTACCTTCCAGGGGGGGTTTCATCAAAAAAAAAAAAATCTCTGCATTAATAAGTTTTTTTGATGCACCACCTGGCAGATTTTCCAGCGTAAAGCGACAATAAAAAAAAAAATAAAGCAGCCAATGCTGCTGAAAAAAAGAGCCACTCCTAACCCCAAGGGATTCACTCTATCACTGACAATCTACATCAACAGAAGAGGACACTCACATACGAGCCAACAGCACGAGTCTGTAAAGGTGTTTTAAGAAGCATGTGTAAGAAGTGAGACGCTACGTAAAACTTTGTAAAAGAGAACTAAGATGAGTACTATGTTTTTTTTTAATCGGGCATCATGATCCACAGCTGAGGCCAAACACTGCTGGGAGTGCGGAGCACCTCGCCCAGGAAGCTCCTGTAGCGGCCGACCTTGAGGAAACATCAGTATCTGCCACCGTCCAGCTGATGTCAAGCGGATGATTCTGTCGTTGGTCCCTTCAAGAGGACAAAGTGAAATGGGAACGGTAAAATGGAGAATGCAGTGATTACGGCAAGAGCATCGGGCCCTCAGACAGACCGCGAACAACATCACGTTTCCATTTTTCTGACTCGCGGCTGCTGCTGTCGCCCACAATTATGACGACAAAGATGTGTAGAACACGTCACAGCGCTCCTCACTCCGCATGTGTTTTTAAGTATAAGACTAAAGCATTCCAAGATGCATGCAAAGAAAATACACAGAGGACTGATAAGGAGATAAAAATATTGGGCAACAGGATAATGACTCACTGCCTTCATTCAGAATGATGAGATTTCTTTTACTTGTCTTCTTTGCAAAGGGCTCTGTTATGTTTTCCTTTATGTGCTTGTGCACTTGTGTATTCGTGGATTCGCAGTGCGTGAGGCTAAGCACGACTACCTACACGTTCTTCCGGTGTTTAGAACCTTAGATTGTGACATCAAGAGGATTGACAGTGATATCGTTTCACGGGAAAGCAAAACTAAAAGATCCCATGACTGAGGGACTGAGTCACAGTGATGTGGTGTTTAATCCTTTTTTTTTTTCATAGTGTTCAGTGCGAATCTCCCGCATAACGATTGTTTTGATGGGGTGACCTGTGGGGGTCGGGCATTCAGGTTTGAATCAGGGGAGGAGACAGGAGTGGAACGGACTCAGCCAAGTTCACACTGACTATTTAAATGGAAGAAACCTGCGAAGAGCCGCTTGTCATCTCTTTGTCAATCAGCATCACAGGAACAGAGCCACTAAAAACACAGGTACGATCTATTGCTTTTTAGGGGTCCGTTATAGTTATCATTAACATGCAATAATTCTTGTTTTTAGGTGAGAGTATTTAGGAAATAACTTGAATTTATTTCAAAAGAAAATTGGCTGGCAGCACAGTCATTGTGCATATTTTCTTAACGTTTTGTTTTCTCTATATCTCGACAGGATGCACGTCCTTTTGGCCCTCGCGTGTGTCTGTGCCATAGCGGCTCCAGGGTGCACGAGTCTCCCCGTAAAGAGGGACTCTATGAGGAACAGCATACACACCATCATAAACATCGCTCAGATAACCCTGGTCCACATTAAGATTGTCAGAGCAAAGGTATGCGTCCTGCTAAACACAGGCATTCTTTACCAATGCCTCACACTCAGTCCAAAGGTATATTAAGCTATCACCATTACTACTGAATGATTTGTTGAATGATGAATGATGTTAGATTTACTGTAATTCTAACAGGAAAAAAAAAGTCATCATTAACTGGAGATTGTTTGATATTAAATGCAGATGAATTTAAAAGAAAAAATAAAATGCTGGCAAGATGACATGATCGTCTTCTTTTCCTTAGTTGCCAGATGCTCCCCAGATAGACGTCAGCACTCCTTCCATTGAGGGACTAACCAGCATCAGACATGACCTTGAGCTCCTGGATCACGAACTGCAGGACCCGTCGGCAGAGATTCTCAGCCAGGTCCAGGCTGATGTGTCCAGCTTGGCGGGATGGGTGCGCACCTTCACCCTGACGATGAACTGTCCCGTGCCGGCCAGACCAAGCGCAGAGATCAGCGAGAACTTGTTCCCGGACAGCCACTTTTACCTGACCCTGGCCAGAGTGCAGCTCTACCTGGAGAAGGTCCTCCTCAACAAGGACAAGCTCGGGGTCTGCTGAGAAGTCGTAACGCGCAGCATGCGCGGGGGTATGTCCTCCCTTAGTACAGAGGCTCGGTTGCACAAAAAGCTTAAGTATCGTCGACAATGTAAATTTGTCTTTGCACATTCTGCGTTCATCAGCTTGTGTTTTACTTCATAGTCCTGTAAAGCATGATCAAACACAATAATAATATAGTCAGATTAATTAACTTAGTCATAATCTTGTTTTCCTTGCTGAAAGTGTCACATTAAGAAGAAAAAGTAAGCTTAGGCCTTTGCAAATAAATTAGGTCTACATGTTTTGTAGCTTTATTTATCATACTTGAAATCGTTTTTAATTTCGAAAACTTAAAATGAATGCCTTTTACAGTACGGCTTTCAGTTGAAATCATTTTTGTGTGTATTGGTATGGACATGCTGATATGAAATGTTGATGATGTTGAAGATTTTGTAAGAAAATGCATGGAAAGCTATTTGGGAAATGGGGAAATGTGTTTTGTGGTGTTTGGATGTAATCTACGCTGCAACTTTTATAAAGCTCAGAAACATAAAGCTTGTGGTTAAAAAAGTTCTCAATAAAAATCTTTAGTCAATATATGTTGGCTGTTCACTGTTATTTTCTATTCATGAAATCATGAAAGTGTAGCTGTTAAATTTACACAAGAAGGACTTGTATATTTTTTTACAGTGGTTTTATTTCTTGTGTTTTACTACTTGTGACAAAATCATATTTAAGAAAGGAATGAAAATAGCAAATATACATTATATTTTTAGGTAATAGAACTTTAAAATAAATTTGATTTTAAGATATTAATGTAAAAATATATTGATTATTGTTTCAGCCTTTGAGTTCACTTTTGTAAGAAATAATTACTGGTAGAAAGGGTTAAACAAATTCATAAAACATATTATTATGACATGTCTCAAATATAATATGGGCAGTGACAGACAATAATATTAAAGTAACTAATTTAAGGCAGGTCAACACACTAAACATAAAACAGAATGAAATCAAATGTTATATTTTACAGCTGTTATAAAAAGTCACTTTAGCTGCAATAATGAAAATGTGGCCATATTCTGACTGAAATAGGGTGAAAAAGCGAACGGAATGAAATTCTCACTTGCTGAAAAAAAAATGACTCAAAAGTTGCACCAGGATCCTGGTAAATATAAAAAATTAAGACAAAAGTTCCTTGAGGCAAACTAAACAATATTTGTTGAAAATGTCACATTAGCATTGGAAAAATCTTAATCTTTTTAAAAAAACAATATAAAATAGAAGAACAAATTCTAGTTCATCAACAGTTCTCACAAAAAAACATTATTTATCAGTTTAGTCAACTGAATTTGTATGGATACATAAGATGCAAATATGCCAGAATTGGCAAAAGAGCTAATGTACATCTGTCGCTGAGCAGGTAACAAAACACATAAATAATAATGTACAGATACATATCATAAGGTACAATACAACATAAGCTACATTATGCAACATGTCAAGTAAACATAGGAACTGTGTACGATATAAGTGCAATACCTTTTACACTCTTAAAATATAGCTATTATAGTGAATATATGTAATTCTGAAAAGCCATAAATGACAATGTAAGGTGATGACTACAGTGGAATTTGTATTGTATTATATTTTACTGTATGAATCTATGTACATAAGACAATAAGACAAAGGAATGTGATGGTACAGTGGGAGTGCGTGTGCGTGTGTGTGTGTGTGTGTGTGTGTGTGTGTGTCTGCGTGTGCGTGTCCGTGTGTGTATGTGAATGTGAATGTTTTATGTTGGCTTGCCATCATCTGATAATACTTTAGATGGGAAGGACCAGTGTGATTGTTATCTTGAAATTGAAACCTGGTGGAGCCATAAAACTTCACAACAATATGATATCAAAAAAAAACAATAGTCCTTATCAGTCTAAATGATGTTAGCAACACACCAGGGTCTGAATAGCCACATATTTCTTAAGCATTCACTCAGAAGCTGAAAGATAAGCCAGAGACTTCTTACTGACTTCGGCTGAAGAAAAATCTCTCCAGGATTTTTTTAATATTTCATCATCACCTCTATCTTTTCTGTGCTTGAGCTGACGTCTCGCTCAGCTGCCTGCGCTTCGCAATCAAGGTTCTTTCCCCAACTCTTGCACGTCATTCATGCTCATGTGTTCACATTGTTGAAAACTTGACTGAGCTTCCTTCTGCTCTTGCTTATCCTAAACATTAGTTCTCTAGATATTGTTTTAGTTCTGTCACTCTTTTAAGAATTTTATTTTTTTTTAAAAAAAAATGCCAAAGGTAACTGATTTATAACACGCAAGGCAGCTCATTCGAATGAAAGCAGCGATTTAAATAGGTGAGAACGACGCACTTCACATTTGAAGGCTCAACTTTCAGAAACCAAATATGGTCGTTTATCAACTGACCTAAAAAACAGAAAAAGACAAGCATCACACAGCGCAACGCACGCAGCATTGCACTGAGTTAATAGCGACCTCGGTGAAATGAAACCAGCAGTCAGACATCTGTTTAATTCCAGTGTTAACCACGCCATACTTATTCTTTTAGTTGTTACTCCTCAAAAGTATCTCTTTAATTAAAAATGCTACATGCAACCGATTTATAGCGAGCAAAGCAGCACACTGAAATGAAAGTACTGATTTAAATAAACAAGTGAGAACGATGCACTTCACATTTGAAGGTTGGACTTTTTTTTATTTCGGAAACCAAACACAGCCGTTTATTAACCAATCTGGAGGGCGGCGGGGGAAGACAAGCATCATAAAACACAAGATAGGTTTTGTCGAATGCAGCATCGCACTGAGTAAATAGTGACCTCTGCAAACTGAAAGCAGCGGTCAGACATTCCAGAATGATTCTGAGGGGTTATAAACATGCTTTTAAAAAAAAAAAAAAAAATTGCTCACACTGCTTGTACAAAGCCAAAGCTGCGAGGGGAAACCAACAAATGTATTTTTTTTTCCCTTAATAATTTACTTTTTGGACAAATAGAGCATCTGACAAATTCCAAAAAAAATTGTGCAATTTTTTTTTCTTATCTTTTTTAATTCATTTATTTATTTCTCCCTCCATGAGTTTACGTTTTCACTCTGAGGGCAGACAAAGGCAGCGAGTTCAGGAATCCCTGCAGCGTGCAGCGGTACTCCTCCGGGTGGCATCGCATGTGAGCCGCGTGGATCGACTCCTTCCACTTCCTGCTCTGCACGGCCACGCCCCTCTTCCTCCAGCTGTCGATAACGTTCTCGATGGCGACCGGGTCGCACAGGGCGTCGTTCTCACTGAAGAAGAAGAGAGCCGGTGCGGTGATTGGGCTGTTGTTGAAAACCCGGATGCTGTTGTTGTAGAGGTCCGTCGTGCTGCTCTTGAAGAGCCAGAAGTAGAGCAAGGCCGTGTTCTTCACCAGACCCTCCAGACACGGCACCAAAGTCTTGCCAAGGCCTGGGAAAGAAAAAAAAAGAAAGCAGGAGGCATTGAAGGTAAACAATGAGCTCAATGACATGGATATTTGCACAGCGCTACGAAGGGATGAGAGTCGTACATTAATACTTTTAATACTCTTTGAACACTCTTTTGCTCTGATGCAGGAGGGGCGATGCATGGGGGCTGCTGGAGAAAGAACCCATTACATCGTGGGCTTATGACATAATGGATTAAAATGCTGATTTGCATGTTAGAGAAGGGTGGCATCTCGTTTTCTTTACTGTTATTCAAATAGAAAAGTCACTACTGTAAAAACACGTTCGATCCCTCGTAATGAGGAACTTAGTATTGTTTTTTGTTTTTTTTTGTTTTTTTTATCAATACCAAACCTGAGACCTGGATTTATAACAGAAATGCTGAGGCCCTGAAGTCCAATGCAGCTGTGCAACCTTGAGAAATGTGGATTTCGCTCCAAAAACTTTTGCAATTTTCTTTTGCCGTGATTACGATGCTCACTCATACAAAATAAGTTCTATATGTTATGTGTACTCTATCTGCCTACACGTTTGTACACATAACTTTTCAAGACCTACCATACAATCATGGGAATATAACGACAGAGTAAAAGTCTGGTAAATAAATTTAAAAAAATGCCCTAAACTCTATTTCATGTCTTTGCTATTTTAAACAGTCATATTTAAAAATACAGACTGAAGCTATAAAAAGCAGCCTTAAAAACACACTACACACTAACAGTGAAATGCAGCAAAATCAAACCATTAAAAGAAATAATGATGACGCATATCTTCATGCATTTCATAAAGTCCATGATCAAGTGGTTGAGAAGGGAGAAAAATCTTAACCCAAAGCCTTATTGTGTAGAAGGAAAAAGAGGTTTACGCTGTCCACAGGCCATTCAATAACAGAACTGCCACAAAGAATGCCCATATTCCTGACAAACCGGTGCAGTGGGTCGTCTGGTAAATTCATTATTTAAAGATGTGACACACACATCCGACACTAGAGTAACCCGACCCCCCCCGGCCGGGTCCGAGGCGGCTCACTCCCACTCACCTATCGCCATGTGCTCCAGAGTTCCAGCCACCAGGCTGTCGTAGATGTGGCCTACGACTCTGTGGGCCAGGCCGGCGTGCTGCTTCTCGCCCTGACTGACGTGGGTGAGGATCTGGGTGAAAGTGTAGCCGCCGATGGAGGAGGCGTAAACCAGCACGGGCCGCGCTGAGAACTGAGGCTCCTCCAGCACCTTCAGAACCTCCAAACCATATTCGAGCCCCCACCGAGGCCACAGGAAGTGCATCACGTTGCTCTGGACCAACAGGACATCCATGCCCCGCTCCAGGTACATCTCTATGTACTTGTACACCACCGTCGGGTTGGCCCCAAGCCAGGAGAGGAAGAGGAGAAGTGGACGGGCAGCGGGGGCCGAATCTGACTGCTGCGTGTTTTGGGAGGGTGGAGGTCCGCGTGGAAGTGTCTCAGACGGCACTATGATGGGTGGCGATGAGCATGGAAGAGAGCCAGGGGGCGGAGTTTCGGGAGTTTCGCAGTCTTTGGCAGGACACAGCGTCTCCACGGCCGCCTCTGGGAACGGGCTGCAATAGTACGTCATGCCCCTGCTGATCTTCTTGGACACGAACCTACTTTGCTCAAAGGTGGTTGCATCCGTGGTGTAGAAGCTGGTGGGTTTGCGGGGTGGGGGGGCACAAAGAGAATAAAACATGGCAAAGTCAGTCATTTGCGGCCTACAGTTGGATGGACAAATGGCTGACCTACTTCCAGAGCCTACGTGATCCAACGGCGCAAGATAGATTGCATGCATAGATGGATTATAGAACAATGAGCGGACACGGATGGCTAAAAACCATCCTGTTCCCCCGACCCGTCAGCCCATCGGATGATTAACCCTTCGCAGCAAGCAAATAATTAAAAAAAAAAAAAAACTTGAGGCTGACGATATATATGGGGCGCGTTTTACAAAAGGGGAGGCATATATTTTGGATCACAACAGTTCAACATACGACTAAAGCTGATGATTAGCTGTTCAACTGTCACTTCTGAACAATATTCTCATAACAATGTAAACAAAAAAAAACATTATAGCAATGCAATCATGTCGCTAATATAGATAGCACTGATGTGCTGTGCATCTTAAGTATCAGCCAATGTGGCGACTACTCAGCGCTTTTGGGATTGAAGAGTGGATTAATAGTCTGGTGTGTTAAAAAAAAACTACAGTTTTGAACGCAACCATGACATTTAAAAGGCCAGAGAACTGGTTAGATTCAGGGTGGGTGGGATGTGTGATTGCACCCGCGCTACGAGCAAGAGAGGAAAGAGGAGAGCTATAATTAAAAATAAAAAAAATAAAAAGGGTGAGAGGAGATAAAGCAGGTGACACACTGGAGGAGAGGTGAGGGGATCATGAGGACTGGAGTTCCAGAGGACCCTCCAACACCAGCTGAAGCCACATTCCTCGACATTTACCAACACTAGCAACCTTCCCTCAGCCTCATCATCGTTTTGTTTTTTCCCCCCAGAGATTCACTTGCTGCCCAAAAAATAAATAAAAAAAAATGAAAGGGAACCCAGATTCGCCTCATGCTGATGATTTCACGATGAGAAGAAAATAAAAAAATAAACATAAAAGGCCCTGTAGTGGAACACAGTCACATCTCTGGAATTTTAATCTAAAACGAGGTTAAGCTCCCAATCTGTCAAGATCCCGTCAACGCCTCCGATCACAGCCACGCTTTGTCATGCTGTTTACCCGGCGGAGAGCGGCAGGTTCCCCATGGTGACAGGCTGCGGTCCCCCCACCCCGCTGCCGGCGGTCGCGGCTCTGCCGGTGGAGATCCCTCGTCAGGTGCACTCGAACGACGCCGCCGGGCCGGGCGATTCTGCCGGCGAGTCTCCCCCCCTTGCGCTTCCGCAGCCCGCGAACGCGCGCCGTGCCCGCGCCTCTGCGCTGCTCGCTCCCGCGATCTGACCGAAATGACGAACGAGAGGGCGTGCAGCGGGAGCGCATGCGCAAATGGGTCACACTGCGCAGGGTTCAGGGCTCTGCCAGCGCCGAGGGTAACTTGAAGTCGTGAGCGATGAATGCAAAAAATAATCGTAAAAAAAAAAAATAAATGAATAAATCTCCAAAACCAAAAATATTTTGCAAATATTTCTGCATTTGCCAGGATAAATTCTGTCAAATGTGCTCCTGTATACAATCCAGCTTGTTTTGATGTGAGTACTGTATTGCATTATACAGTCTATGGGACCTTTAAAATAAAATAAAATAAAGGACATCAAAACAAAGGTTATTTGCTACATCAAAGCAGAGTCACTGCACTTCAGGGAATGTATATAAATTTAACAATGTACATTAGCTTTTTTTAAAGAGCTTAAATTATTCAAAATGAGAGAAGAATAAATGTCCTTTAAAACTACAGAGAAGTAGTTAGCAAGCAAAATAAGTGTCAGTATTCTCAGTTTATATTGGGGGGGGGCATTACAAGAGGGCCATACGATGAAGGACACATTCCAATGCAGCTTGAGCAGAGCTTACCTCTTATTTAGTTATTTATAGCTCAGTCGAGCAGTTGATCAAGTGCAAGCTATTGCTGCGTGACCAAAATGTCATAATGTCACAGTGAGCTGCCGCTTAATCTAAATATGGAAGCTTCACAAGGTCACAAAAAGGTCTACTTAATTTGAGCCAGAAATAAAAAGAAAAGACGGAGATGTTTGAGATGGAGCCCACTAGATGGAGCCAGAGTAACACTAATCAACCACCAGGGGGAGACTTCGGCACAGTGTCAGTAAACTGAAGGTGTTCAAATTTGAGGGCCGTTTGAGGCCATGCAAACATTTCTGGGACGCTAATACCGTAGCCTGATATTATCAAAAGGTGTTTCAGAGAGCTGAAAAATATTTACCCAGAAGAACAGGTTAGCAGCACCAGAAATAATCACAATCATACTTTTGGAAATCACAATAAATAGTTAAGTTAAGAAAAACTGTGTGATAGACGTCAGTCAATAAGAGAGATTTAAAAGAGGATACCAGAGATCCCGCGAGCAGGGAGTTCCAAAGCTGGGGTGCCCAGACAGTAAATCCTGATCATCTTTGTTCTCAAGACAAGATTTTGAAACCACTCATAGGAACCTGCCAGTGGATCTCAATCAGTGATCAAGTGGAGTTAACAAATCACTGATACAGGCAAGAGCCAGACTATTCACAGCTTTAAAAACAAGCGGTAAAATCTTAAAAGCATTCTAAAACTCACAGGTAACCAATAAAGCAGAACAAGGATTGGCACTTCTCTTTGTATGTGCTAAAACCCTGACAGCAGCACTTCTCAACAGCTGTGGTCTGTGGATGTTATGCCTGCTAATTCCAGAGTGCATTGCAGCAGCGGAGTCCGGAACACATGAAAGCATGGATGACCTTTTCTAAGTCTGCAGAGAAAAGAAAGGGCTCGCTCTTGGTCAGCGGTTTCAAATGTGAAAAACAGGACTGCACCACTCTGGTCACCTGGGTTTCAAAGGACAGACCTGAGTTGAAGATGGCACCAAAGTTGCAGGCTGCTTTTTGAATATTATCAGACAAGCCAATTCGGACTAGAGGAAAGATTAATGTGGTGAGTACCGGGACCACATGGAGTAATTATAATAGCAGATTCTTTCATTATTGGGACAAATAGGACATCCCATTTTTGAAATTTTAAAGGATATAATGCAGGATATATCCATATTGCCAGGCTTTAATGGAATATACAACAAGGTATCACCCAGGCAGCAATGGAAATCAAGAGCAAGACCAGCATAAAATTTGCCCTAAGGGCAGCATGTAAATGAAGAACAAAAGCGGTCCCCAAATTGAACCTTGGGGAACACCATAAAATAAGGGAGCTCTAGAGAAGGAGGCATTGCCCAGATAAAGATTTTTTGATAGATATTAGATTACCCAAATCCTGTTCCACATCACAGATACTACCATTGCTTTCAGATGGTTGATTTAGAGATTGTTGTCCATGGTAACGAAGACTGAACTAAGGTGAAGGGGAACTAAAACTGTGGACAGACCATTATCAGCCGCGATAGATCACGAGTGACCTTGACCAGAGTAGAAGTAGAGTGCAGAAACTAGATTGAATTTTTTTCAGATTTGACCACCATCTATAAAAGTCTAGAATTAATAATTAGTCTAGAATCGCGAAAAGCCTGAAGAAGGGACCAAAATTAGCTAAAACACAGGCATCTTGAGAGGGCTTCATTAAAAGGGAGTAGACAGACCAGAAATGTTTTTGATGTATGAACATTTTGACAGCTGAGTGGGAGCAAGAAAAACCTTCAACCAAGCCACTAAACTGCCAGAAAAATACAAGTTGCAGTCCTCTCGGTTTTTAGGTTGGATGCCTTTTTGAGTAATAACCTACCACCAGACTTATGCAATTTACATGAAGATCTACGGCAATTGATTTGATTTTAATTAGTGTGCACATATGAGGAATGCAAATACAGAGCAGGAAATATGATGCAAACAAGGTGCAACAACAACTACAAAAACTCAGACTCGCTTAATCAGTGCAGTCTACGCACGAAATATATATATATATAAAATATCTGAATAAATTTAAGATGACTAAATATAAATAGGCAGTTAAAGGGGCAGCATTGTGGGAATTTAAAAAAAAAACAAAAAAAAAAAAAACATTCACCAGCTTTCTTTCTTAAATTGTTCGAGTTCAGTTAAAAAAAAAAAAAGTTTGAAAGACAGGAGGCCTGAGCTTGTCCTGAGTGGAATGACTGTGGAAGCTGATGACTGAATCGGCTGTAATACATTCAGCGCGCTGTCATGCTGTCAGAGGGAGCAGCGTTTGCATCGAGAGTGCTTTTGCTTTAGCGGCTGTCACACTTGTGATCACGTCCTCCCAGTTTCCACACAGCAAACGAAAGGATTCGGTCATCCCAATTTGCCACCTCCTCTTCCTCTCTCTTTGTTCCACCCTTGGACTTATTTTCCGCAGTTATTTG